>BQNB010121565.1:3733-20439 GCA_026074375.1 Tanacetum coccineum
CTTTGGTTCGGGAACTTATTTATGAATAATACTTCAATTGAAAGTATTATTTGTTGGTGTTCTTTTACCAACTTGGTGAATTTTTTTATTATTATTTTTTTCTTTTTTTATGGATAATGTTTTTATGTTTTTGGTTTTATATTTTAATTATACTAATAAAAGAAAATAAAAAAATATTGTTGTATTTTTATATGAAAATAAACAAAATAACTTCTCTTGGAAGGATTTTCAAACAAAAATTTTCAAACGGCTTCAACAATCGTAGACAATCCTTCCCGGCAACGGCGCCAAAAACTTGATCACTTCTGACTATACCCTTTAATAATATATAATATATCAATATAAAATACTTATATAATATATAAAAATAGGAGGGTAGGAATCAAAAGATCACAATTATAGTAATCCGAAAGTATGATTCCCGGGTCGTTATCCCCAATGAGGAAAGCAATTGAAAGTCAAGAGTCGTTTTGAGAATCGATGCTTGAATGGAATAAGATTGATATTGGTTTTCTAAAATTACGAGAAAATTAAGGCAAAAACTTAACAAAACACTTAAAGGAAGACAATTTTAAGCTAAAAATGCAAAACGGGAATCCAAATGGGGCCTAAAAACCTAAATTATCAAAAATAAACCTAAAATGAATCTTTGCACTTTTAACTAACCCTAATTGACTTAAAAGTAAGATTAAAGAAAACTAGAACAAAAACGGAGTTGAATTGAGCTTGAAAACACGAAAAACGTGAACGGGAATGAATCTCGTTCTTTAAAAATTGAAATTTTGCAATTTAAACCCTACGAAAGCAAAACTAATTTTCCTAGAAACTATATGATAAAAGAAAATTTTCTAAAAAAAAGTCTATCTCTATGCTGTGAGTGAGAAGGTCTTGTATTTATAGCTGAGAGAGAAGCTTCTAGGCCTGTCAACATATTCCTCCAAGCTTTGATCCCGTCCCTTTCTTTAATGCCAATCATTGGATCCTTTGTTTAAGCCATTGGATCAAAAAAGTGAGCACACGGATTGCCAGCGTGGCAATCCGTGTGTCAGAGTACTTGTGCCTCTTTAGCAAAGGATTTAGTGCAAAAATTCCATTTTCTTGTGTGTTTCCTTGCATCCACGTGTGTCCTCCTTGAGGTGTCTTGGCCAATGAGAGGCCTTGGTGACGTTTTACTCTGCCAACTTATAACTTGGTACTCGAATCTTAGAGCCACGCTGTCAATTGCATTTTACCCCATGATTTTGAGGTGGGTAATTGTTGAGACGATGATGAATAGTAAAAACGAGTTTTCCCACCTTTCCTTTTCTTTTTTTTATAACTTAGTTTGAACTGGGAGTGTGTGTAGGTTTGACTTGGGCCCGGGTATAAAAGATTGGGCCACAGGTGAGGTTTGGGCTTGGTTATAAGGTTTTAAGGGTTTATAGGAGATAACGATCGTTATCTCTTTTATAAAAAGGAGATAACGGTGTTAGGGTTTTGGGACTTATGGTGAAATTTGGTTTAACATTTAGGGCATTTTAGGTATTTTGAGGATTTTGTCTATTTGTAGGTTGACCAATGTTGACCAAGGGTTGACTATGTTGACCATTGATTGCAATCTTCCGGTTCTTTTGCACTCTTTCCGTTCCCGTGTTCGTGTTTGTCCGGTTTTGACCGTTTTCTTGTGATTTTTGCAATATCCGTGCCTACACATTCATAAACAACAAAATACACAAATACAAGCATATTTTTGCTCATTTTAATCATTTAAGGGCCATTTTGGATATAATAAGGATATGTGATTTCTCACATATCAGGATTCAAAATCAAATGCTTGATTATGGGTTCAATTTCATGAACACCAAGATTTACATTGATAATGAAAACACCATTTGTATTGTGAAGAATCCAATGTTTCATTCTAAAACCAAGCACATTGAAATAAGGCACCATTTCATTAGAGATTCTTATGAAAAGAGGCTCATTTAAGTGCTTAAGATACATACATATCACAATGTTACAGATCTTAACTTTCTGATTGCTAGCATTGAATTACTTAATCTCTGAAGATATGTTTGTTAGACTAATGATTAATATGATTTGGAGATAGTATTAGAGATAAATTTGGAAATAAAACTGGTAGTTGTAAGGTTAATGCTGCTAGGAAGGTTTTAGTACTGCTAAGTATAATTAGTACTGCTAGTTATATTAAGACTGCTAGCTCAAACTGTTAGTCATAATTAATATTGTTAAACAAGAAAAATACTTTGGATTATGTATTCTTGGTTTTGGACTAAAATTTGTAGGCTAAGCATATTGAGTACATGGTATTGAATGCTTCACCTCTGAAGAATTGATTGAGGGGAGGCTAATTATGTCAATATGCAGTCAAGAATGGATAGAAGGACATATAACATTAAACAGAAGTGTGTGAAGAGTAAAATACCTAAGCAAGACAAAAGAGACTGGGACACTAAGATACATCAGTCTGGTGGTCCCCTTGAAAAGGTTGGTGATGAGGCTGTCCATAAGGAGTTGGGTGCAGAATGGAAAGGGCTGGCAATACTGCTTCTAGCTTAGAAACAGAGTAGGACAATGGTAACATCAATAGGACCTTATCTATGGCAACACTTAATGAGCCAAGTTCTTAAGGAACTGGTTCAGGTAGTGGTCCCAGGTGCCAAGATACCATATTAGGGGGTGTAGATGCTCAAACTAGGTTTGTGACTACATCTAAATAGTCCAATGACCCACCCCTCTCAAGAGTTCACACACTTGGAAGTGGACAGGACATCATGAAACTAATGGAATTGATGGAACATTATACAAAACTATCTGAATTGGTGAGCTTAAAAGAATTGAGAGAAAGCAAAAACAGACAAAGAGAAATTATGAGCTCAAAAGAATAGAGAGATTTATGAAATAAAAACAGACAGAGTGATTAATTGAGCAAAAGAAATGAGAGATATAGTGAGCTAAAAAACAAAAAAGAGAGCTTGTGAGAATCTAAATTTATGATGGAAATGGAATTGATACTGCCAGGCATAAACTTAATACTGCCAGTATTAAGTTAGTACTGCCAGACATATCTTAATACTGCTGGGTAAAGTTAATACGTCTGGGCTTAAAGTTAGTACTGTTAGGCTAAACTTAGTACTGTTGGTTGACCGTTAGTACTGCTTGAGGCATAACAGAATTTCATTAATTAAAAATAGCCATTGATATATTTCCGCCAACTACTTTGCTTATAGGTTTCCTTGATTTGGATAAATCTTGAACTTTCTTTATATATCAAGATTTCTTTAAGATAAATACTCAATTTTATTCAGTCGGTCCAATCAAAAACCTTAAGTATTCTCTATTATCTCAATTACCTTTATCAAACACACATACTCTCATCTACGATCATAATCCAGAACCCTAATCAAACTTTTCTCAATCGAATGGCGATTTGGAATTCTATGACAAATACAACAGGGTCGCCTTCTTACAGAAACCAGAGGGAAGTGAAGGATTTCATCAGATAGTGGATTTTCTCAGTTCTACTCACATTAAGTATGCTCTCATAAAAAATCCAACCATCTATGTTTCACTCATCCATCAGTTTTGGCAAACTGCTTCTGCAAGCACATCTGAGAATGAAGAGATGGAAATAACTGCTACCATTGATGGGAGAGTTAAGACTGTTACTGAAGCATCTATAAGGAGGCATCTAAAGTTATACGATTCTGATGGTATTAGTACTTTACCTAATACTAAAATTTTTGAGCAACTTGCTCTTATGTGGTATGTGTCCAATTCTGACAAAGTAACTTTTTAAAAGGGACACTTTTCCCTTCAGTGGAGGTTTTTGATCCATACCATTCTTCATTGTTTGAGTGCTAAGAAAACTGCTTGGGATCAATTTAGTAGCAACATAGCCACTGCTATCATTTGCTTGGCCACTAACAGAACTTTTAATTTTTCAAAAATTGATTTTTGATGGCATGTTGAAAAACTTGGATAATCAGTCCAAAATTTTAATGTATCCAAGATTTATACAAATCTTTTTGAACATGCACAAAAGACAGCTTCTACCTCACAAAAGAACTTATATTGCTCCTACTCTTACTCAAAAACTTTTTGGCAATATGAGAAGGATATCTAAGGGTTATAATGGGGTATACATTCCATTATTTCCAACAATAATTGTTCAGGGCCCAATTTTTCAGGGTGAAGGATCAACAATCCTAGTTGAGTCCCATCATACACCCACTAGTGCTCCATCCACCTCACAACCACCAACTTCACGACCATCTATGCAAACAACCCATGTTGCAGAAAAGGCTGCTACCATGCCCCATGATTCACCTCTCCTAAGAGTTCACTCACTTGGAAGTGATGAGGGCAGTATGACACTTCATGAATTGACGGTTCTTTGTACTACATTATCCAAGAAATTAGAGAGTTTGGAATCCGACTTGAAGCAGACCAAACTGACATATGGTGCTGCTTACAGTAAGCTCATCATGAAGGTGAAGAAGTTAGAGAATAGAATTAAGTCAAGCAAAGCTAGAAGAAGGGTCAGACTTATTGTTTTAGAAGATGAAGATGACTTGGAGGATCCTTCCAAACAGGGGAGGAAGATTGCTCAGCTTGATGTAGATGAGGGAGTTACTCGGGTACAGATGGGTGCACAGACTCAGGGGAGGCATGAGCATGATTTGGAACCTGATTTTGAGTTTACTGCTCCTGAAGAAGTTTATACTGCTGAGCCTGATATTAGTACTGCTAATGTACCAGTTAGTACTGCTGGTGCAAAAGTTAGTACTGCCATCCCTGAAGTTAAAACTGCTGCTGAAAGTTTAGTGTACATCAGAAGAAGTGCAGCAAAGAGAAAAGATAAAGGCAAATCTATTATGAAAGAAACTGAACCTGTTCAGAAGAAAACAAAGTTGCAACTAAAGAAAGAAAGACTTGGGTATGAAGAAGCCCTGAGATTACAAGAACAACTTGATGAAGAAGAAAGGCAAAGGATAGCCAGAGTTCATGAAGAAGCTAACACTTTCAATGCTAAAGAATGGGATAACATACAAGCTCAAATTGAAGCTCATGAAGAATTAGCACAGAAGTTACAAGCAAAAGAAAGAGGAAAATTCTCTGAAGCTGAGAAAGCAAGACTGCTTGTAGAAATGATAAATGAAAGAAAGAGATTGTTTGCCCAACAAAGAGCTGAACAAAGAAGAAACAAGCCCATGACTCAAGCTCAACAAAGAACTTACATGTGTAATTATATCAAGAATATGGGAAGTCACACTCTACAACAATTGAAGAAACTTTCCTTTGATGAGATCAAGGAGTTATTTAAGACTACAATGAAGAGGGTAAAAGATTTTGTTCCCATGGAGAGTGACAAATTAGTTCCTAAGATATCAACTGGAAGTTCTAAGAGAACTGTAGAGACAGAACTTAACCATGAAGGGTCTAAGAGGCAAAAGACTAATGAAGAACAATCAGCTGAAGTGGAAAAGGAATTATCAGAAGAAGATCTACATAAAATAATGATGATAGTTCCAGTGGAAGAAGTCTATGTTAAAGCCTTACAGGTCAAATATCCAATCATAAACTGGGAGGTTTACTCTGAAGACACAAGAAAGTATTGAAAAATTATCAGAGTTGGAAACCATACAGAAGCTTATCAGACTTTTGATGATATGTTAAAGAAATTTGATAGAGATGACCTGGATAAGCTATGGAGTTTGGGTAAAGAAAGATTTAGTTCAACAGATCCTACTGATGACAAAGAAAGAACATTATGGGTTGAATTAAAGAGGTTGTTTGAACCTGATATTGATGACATTCTGTGGAAGCTTCGGAGATATATGCATGATCCATTGACATGGAGGTTATATGATACATATGGTGTTCACCATGTATCTACAGACAGAGGACATGATATCTTTATATTGGTTAAGAAAGATTATCCAATGACAAGAGGGATTTTGACTTTGATGTTGTGTAACAAGCTACATGTCACACCCCGCCAAGGCGGAAACGCGAGGCATAACATGAAAGATATTAACATAGCACATGGTATCTTTATAGAGGAATACTAAATAGTGTAATAAATGCAAAGACACAACGTGTCATGATAACATCTAACAAAAAATATATATATATATATATCCAACGACCAAATATGAATGATAAGGATTACCATCCATACAAGTCTTACAATATCAAAACAAAGTCTAGAAATCAAATCAACATATTGCTCAAATAAAACGGCATAGCAAAATCATAAATCTTCAACTTGCATCTATGGTCTCACTAGCAACTCTCCAAACATCAATTTTGATCACCCGAGTTGCCTGAAAACGATGCTAAAATACGTCAACACTAGGTTGGTGAGATGCCATAGGTTTTAGACACCAACCTCAAAACATTTCAAAACAACTCCAACATTACTGTGATAAAGATAAACAGTTGCATGGCATATCATGAACTATCACATACTACAAATCAATCAGCTCAATTCAACATAATTCAAATCAATATAACTCAAACAAAATAGCTCAACTCAAAAATAGCTCGGCTCAACCCAAGTGGGGAAGGAACGATCCCACGATCCAAGCCAACCCGGCTCCACTTGTCAATTCAATTCAACACATAGCAAGTAATAGCCACATAGCACATGCATTTTTAAGCTCAACCATCAAATATCACAGTAATAAAACATCACATACTCAAGCATCGTTTCCACCCCAATGAAAAATCTTAGAAAAGATAGGGCTATGACACTCACCTGATGCTAGCTTCCAAAATCCACAAATACTTCACAGAAATTCACGAACAATCTAAACAACATAAACACACAATAAGTTACCATCAATTAGGCATTCAACCCAATATGATGTAACCTCAACTATGATGGATGCCTATGTTATCTATCATAGTCCTATACTTGTTTTAAAACTTTACCACATCCTACATTTACTATTTACACTTAAATGTTACACTTCACAATTTCTGTTTTTAAGCAGAATTTTACACCTACTTATGCGACCTAAACGCACCACTTTAACATCCTAATAATTCCAACCAAAAATCTCACATGCTCCCTTATGTGTCTACTGTCTAACATGTGACTCCCAATCATTAATTGCATACCTAAGTGCTCTTAAGAAAATCAAACTCCAAAACAGTCTCAATTCGGGTCTGATTGCGCACTAAAAAGTATGACCCTAAAAAGCATACTTAGGCTTCGAATTAATTAATTTACTTTGGGGGATCTTTAATAGACACATAAGACTTAACTTCTGTAGAAGGGCTAAGTCCAATTCAAATTTTAAGTTGGGGTTTTACTTCCCGAAATTAGACCCAAATCTGACCCGTATTTACTGGTTAGACAACTTTTCTTGCGAAAGGCTTTTAAAGGCCTTCCCGAACTCAAAATCGTTCGAGGCCAGATTTTTTTTGAAAATAGACTCTCTGAACTTATCAAAACTCATAAGATTTATAAAAAAATTCGTTGCCAATCATGAGAAATCATCTGAGCAACACGACCCAAAATTCTGCTCAAACTGAAATCATGATTTAACGCAAATTAACCCTAACCGATTACACCATCATGCTTCTAATTAAACCCTAATCAATCCTAATTAGTTTAATTACATTAATTTACAGAAAACATGAAACCCTAATTAATAAAACCTAATTTAACTCTAATCCATCATAATTAAGTTACTAGAATTGAAAGATTATAATTAGGATTGAACATAAACTATAAAACTTACCTTGAAAAGATCCTTAAAATTTTTCTCTTCTTTCTCCTCTTTTGGAACCGGTCAAACTAAAAAGGGTGTGGGTTTGGGATTTATTTTTTTGTATTTATAGGCTCCTAATATTTACTAGATAATTCCTAATTAGTATTAGATATCAATTAGGATTCCTTTTTATTTTTATTTTTATTTTTATTTACCAAAATTCGGATTTACTATTCATGCCCAAAAAAAAATATTTTTTTTCTTTTCTTTTATTAATTAATTAATTATCTTTATACCTTAAGTTTTATAAAAACCTAAGCTAATTTGTTAAGCCGTTTTGCTTGAAAACTACTTTCTAAAAATAACTTTTCATTTCCAAATTCACTTTCTATATATGAAAAGTTTACCAAAAACTCTCATATTTTAACAAACTCATTTCTTTCACAAATGACACGCTTCTCATTTTAATTTATCACCTAGACAACCACTTATTAACCCAAAACAATTCTCTCAAAATACTAAATCAATTCCATTATCACAATAAGTGATTAAAATAAAATTTCTCCATCAAATAACTCATTTTTCTTAACTTAACCTCTAAAACCTAAACTTATCTTAAATTACCAACACAAAAATACGTATACGTATAAATATTACACATTGATCACAAAATGCTAAAATCTCAATAATCATTTCCTTGTCACTCAAAAGTGAACGAAATGAACTCAACCAATTTCACCACCATTCCAATCTCATTGAGATGATCACACTCAATAGATTGATTATCAATATCTCACATATCCCACATAAACTCATATAAACACACAAAATCACATAGAAACATACATACCCATAAATCATACTTATAGAACAGATATTTAGGTCAACACTATGGTTTGACCAACCTGCTCAAGCCATGGTTGTTACACATCTTGTCTCGAACAAAAAATCCCGATACTCAACAAATAATCCCGATAAGCTCGCTCAATTAATCACCACAAACTAACTAACCTTGCGCAAACAAAAATTATTTAATTCGCAAGAAAAAAAATCCGTAAACTAAAAAAATATCACTAACAAAAATATCTAACTCAAAATTTTAACAATTTTTTTTATTATTATGAACAACACTACTTACTAAAAAAATGTCTCTACTAAAAAAAATGTTTCTACTAAAAAATTATTTAAGCTCAATTAAAAACGTAGAAAAAAAAATTCACTTTCGGATTATCGAACCGCAATTAGAAACGTGACTCAAATTCAAACTACAACAACTTAGCCTTAGCAACCTTAATATCCATTTCTTATCAACCAACACAATTTTCCATTTCGTGCTCGGTTTTGTCCGTTTTTAGCTTTGTTTTTGTCTTTTCTTGAATATCCGTTTCCTGCACAATACAATTACAAAACATACAAATATGCTAGAAATCTCTGGCTCTTTTGTACTCTATCCGTTCTCGTGTCCGTGTTTGTCCGGTTTTGACCATTTTCTTGTGATTTTTGCAATATCCATACCTACACATACACAAACAACAAAATACACAAATACAAGCATATTTTTGCACATTTTGATCATTTAAGGGCCATTTTGGTATAATAAAGATATGTGATTTCTCACATATCAATGATCAATCATAACACAAGATACAAAATAGAGAAATCTAAAATGTATAAATGAAAGTGTCATGACGACCATCAACCTCAATAACTTTGAGTGATGTCCCATCAAAGAACACAACAAATAGCCGCTTACAAATCCACTTGCCCACGCAGGGGTCCATACAAGTCTTAAACATTAACCCTCAAGAAAACAAATCCATATCATACTTCAAAAGCAAGACTTCTCAAACATGATCCCTACAGGATATACTTAAAGTCTGCTATCACACATCTCAACCTTAACGATCATTCTCTTCACCTGAAAATGATACTCGAAAACGTCAACAATAATGTTGGTGAGCTCGTAGGTTTGAAGAAAACCCAGTCGCTGTGCCAATATCTTAAACAGTTGGACAATTGTGCAATATGACAGTGAATATATGCAAATACAATCAAACCCATGACTTAGCATCCCGGCTAATCATGTACCATGATCTAGCATCCCCGCTAGTCATCAAACCAGCATATACCAATGCTCTTGGGGTCGCAACCCCGAGGTTATACGTACCTAACGCCCTCCCAGTACTGAAGCATTTACATAGGGCAACCTTTCACAAACATAGCAAATCCTTGCTAATCACACCTTGCCATGCACCTCGATGCATGCAAGAACAATCATACCACATAATATTCACATAGCAATCATAAGCACATAAATTGTCCCAAAAACAAAACCATATTTCACACAGTTCAGAAAAATAGTTCAAAACACATTTGAGTATCATTTTCCCCCAACAAAAAAGATTTAAAAAAGTGGGGCTACAAAAACTCACCTTAAGCAGCAATCTCAATACCTAGTCCAATTAATGTTCCACTTAGACACTCATTCCCAAAACAGTTTTCAGGTTTGATGTATAGCGGTCAGATGCGCGTTGTACGGTTATTCTTAACGTTTTAAGTGGTGTGATGGTTGACAACTATCTCAAAAATGTCATACTTCCAAACCGTACTTTAGTATCATATATATACTTATACCTTACTAATATAATTGATAAGTAATAAATACTTATATATATATATCTCGGTACTTCCATTCGGTACACTTAGTTACCATTAATTCATCATTTTAGTTATAAGAAACGAAACATTTAATTATACTAAACAATTTAGTAAAGTTTTGGAAAAATATAATTTTTGTCTTTTAGTCGACTTATTAAAATAATAATATTTTATTATTTTATTAAAAACCGCGTTTTGAGTAAAAATTATAAGTATAGACTTTTTACGAAATTTCGACATGACCCGTACGTTTATACAACGTTTTCCAAGGTTTTAAACCTTAATTTCAAACTATTTTCCACTAATTCACCATTTTCCAACAAAAGGCCAAAAATCCATATTTTGAAATGTTCACCAAACGTATTTCCCAAACGTCTTCCAAAATAAATTCATAAACATGTTTCGCTTTCCAAAAGTCTGTCAAATATCTTAAAATGACTAGTTTACTTATTGGGCCTTAGGCCCAATAAGGATCCATTAAGATATTCATACGTATAAGATATACTTTAGGCCCAATACCAAAGCCCATTAGTAATATGTCCAAATCAATAAGTAACAAAGTAACCCGGACCATAATAAGCACTCAATAAGCTACTGCTTATTGAGGCTTATTGGGCCGTGATCCCAATAGCTCCAAAACCAATTCCATAAGCTTGAAAATAAGCTAATAAGCTACGTATCGTATTTAGTTATCACCATAAGCTATAAAAATAGTCCACGAATAGACGACATACAAGGTAAATAACCAAAAACACTCCTTTTATGTTTCCTTTCTTAACCGTGAGCTAATAAGCTCAAAATAAGCCATTCGAGCTAAAAAATAAGCCAAAATAAGCCATATACAAAATAAGCTACATAGCAATTATATATTTTTCAACCATCACGACCACGATATCAAAACTAACAAAACCCTTATCCTTCTTTTATTTCTATTCGAACTAAACGCACCATTTTATAACCTTTCGCAAATTTTTCATTTTCAATTGTTAACAAACGCGCCATACAACTAACATCTATGCATCCTTTAACACTCAAAAGTACAAGTTAAATAAACATTTATAAAACTTACAAAGAGGGTTTTGACAAGCGAGAAAGAACGCGAACAGACTACCCAAACATAGTTTAAACAATAACACATATACTAGAATCAACCCATGACTCTACAAATCTTCATGTTTTTGATCAAATTTCAAAAATTATAATGTGTGTGTGTAGGTCAGACGCAAGAGGAGAGAAAGAAAAAGTGAAAAGTTTGATATGAAAACATGAAATGTGTGATATGGATGAAAACAAATTATATGTACATATCTGTTAGCCTTAAAATATTAAGTAGAACAATGGAAGTTCGTTCATAACTATATTAGGTCTCGGTCACTAAATTAATATACGTTGTAATAGGCTAGACGGGTAAACGGGCTCTTATTTGTATTCTAATCGGTCACGTGTATCGGGCGAAAGCCCAAGTAAACCCAACCGTGATCGTAAAATATTTCCCGAAGTTACTTAGAATTTTTATTCATCTTAAAAATACTTTTCCAATAACCTAGAGTATTTACACGACATATTTCCATTTGAAATTCCCCAAAACTCATTTTGAACATTATCGGACGTGTCGGGACTCGTTTTCGGCATTTCACGCTATTCATGGGTCAAACCACCCGGAACACAATCAACATAATAATATACTCTAAAAAGGATTATTATATACCATATAACCATAAATCACCTCAATCACATTATTTCACATAAATCCACCACCGTCAACACGGTACAAGTTCTAACGAAACTAACAAACGTCAAATAGTCAAAGGACTAAATTAGAACATTCAAAACACAGAAAGGGCAAGGGTTACACAAATGGAGAAGTGCGGCGTACTTTAAGTAATAATTGATTTCATTTATTTCATGGGAAAGTGCGGCGTACTTCTTCAGTTTCTTAGATTTTATTCTTTGTTTTCTTCTAGCTTTACTTCCATAAAGTATAAACACTTATATCTTAGACATTTTATGCTTTGGACAATCTTCAAGTGAACCTGCACATATTTTATACTATTAAGTATCGAAAGTTCACGAGAAATTCTAATAATATATACAATAACGCCACCGAAAATATGTATAATTAAGGCGTTATCAACAAGTGTGATACACTCATTTCTCTCTCATCATATTCACCAATCAATTTTTAAAATCCACCGATCATATTTGTAGGTTTGTTTTTAGGTTCACTAATTAGGCATACAAATCATTTTTCTTTATAATATGTTAGCGTTTAATTTTTGGATGTTTTGTGAAGTATCTATGAACCATGGTTGTCACAGCTAGATCTTGAGATAGTTTTTTTTCCAGCCAAAAAATGGGACGTATGTTTTTCTTTCCTTATGTTTTACATGACTATTTTTTGCAAGGAAGAAGTTCAATGGGTTAATTCAAAAGCATGACTACTTAAATTTCAAAAAAAAATTATATTATCCCGCTTTGATACCGGTAACGTATTAGTGGTCCCGATTTTTTTTCCTCGATTCATGATACCGGTCATGTACCGTCAGTGACGAAACTAGGAAAATAGCTTGTGGGGGGCAAATTTTTTTTTGATAATATCAACAAAATGTGGAAGAAAAAACTAGGATCGAAATGATAAATCGAGTATTGTTACTTAAAGATGAAGGATTTATAACGTTTTAAAGTGTTGAATGTTAGGTTTTAGTATGTGAGTGGGGGGCAATTTGAGTTTTGAGTGGGGGGAACTTTCGAAAAAAAGTCAAAATTTATAAAAACTTACATTAAATTCTTAACTTTTTCGACGAGCCATGGGGAGCACCGGCCTTCCATTGTTATACTATGGATCCGTCCCTGTGTACTGTGTATCGGGAATCGGTACATATAATTAGTAGTCAATATATTTGATTATATTTGATTGGCTTCCTTCCAATATTAGTTGGTTTATTTTTTGATGATTTGTTAATCATGAGTTGTATGTCTAGTCATCATTAGCTGTTTGATAGTGATCTTGGGCTCAAGCCTATCCCTTTGTAATCTATATATATTGTGTATATTTGTGAAATAATCAAGGGAAATCATAACCTTCTTCATGGTAATCAGAGCAAAAACCGATCCTCTCCTAATTTACCCTCTCCCTAAGTTCTCTCTATATCTCTCTCAAATCATCTCCAATTGTATTTTTTTCTATCTTTTCTTCACCTAAATCTTCAATTCTAGCAGCCATTGTTGACTTTATTTGGTTTCATATCAAATAAAATCAATAGTTTAATCGATTGGTTAAGAAAGAAGGTGTATCACATCACTTTATTTCAATATGTTCACCTGTACCCTAGCCCAATATGTGGCCCACAAGACTAATGTTGCTCAAGAGTTTACACCACAAATGCATTACAGATTGCCGCATCCCAGTTAAAGTATACTCGATCCCGCTCCGGCTATTTATACATCTTAGGCTACTACTCTACCAAGTGCGTTTAGCACTATGCCGCTGCAAGACCCGACTTGGCACATGGATACAGGTGCCGCATCTTATTTAAATTTTAATGCAAGTAATTTACGTACCATTTTTGATAAACGCTTATTTTCATCTATTCACGTTGGTGATGGCAAGTCTATTCCTGTCACCAACACAGGCCATAGCATTATTCCTTCCCATCATCGCATACTTCATCTTCATAATGCTTCCACGTGGCATCAACGCCTCGGACATCCGGGTGATCAAGTGCTACGTTCGCTTATCTCTAGTCGTTTTATTTAATGTAATAAATAAAAAACTCCACATATTTGTCACGCTTGCCAACTTGGCAAACATGTGAAGCTTTCCTTTCATAGTTTGGATTCTATTGTCGAACATTGTTTTGATATTATTCATTCTGATTTATGGACATCTCCCATTATTAGTTCTAGTGGTTTTAAATATTATGTCTTATTCCTTGATCATTTCTCTCATTACCTATGGATATACCCTCTTCGTTCAAAGTCTGACATGTTTGATAAATTTTTGCACTTTCGTAATTATGTTAAAAACCAATTCAAATGCGAAATAAAAAGCTTCCAATGTGATCATGGCGGTGAGTTCGATAACAACCGACTTCACACCCTCTTTGCCAAACATGGCATTCAACTTAGATTCTCTTGCCCCAAAACATCCCAACAAAATGGCAAGGCGGAACGAATGATACGAACAATCAACAATATCATTCGCACTTTACTTTTTCAAGCACACCTTCCCCCCACCTTTTGGGTCGAGGCTCTCCATATGGCCACCTATCTACTCAACCTTCTACCCTCTACCGCAATTCACAATGAAATACCTTATACTCGCCTTTTTAACAAACCACCCGATTACTCCCGCCTACGAATATTCGGGTGTCTATGCTACCCTCACCTTCACTCCCCACACAAACTTGCTCCACGAGCCACTCCTTGTATATTTTTGGGCTACCCCGCTTACCATCGTGGTTTTCGATGCCTAGACCTCGAAACAAATAAAATTATCCTCTCTAGACACGTCACTTTTGACGAAACCCAATTTCCATACCGTTCTATGACACCCTCCTCCCCGCCTTCTTACACCTTCCTCGACCCCACACCTTCCCCCTCTTAAACACCCTCGCATCAGCCCCTATACCTCCTCCGCATGTTGGCGGATTTCTTCAACAGATAATTATGTTCATGTGCTATGCTTTGATTTGTTGCTGCTTGAAGATCAGTCTGAGCTTTTATCAACAAGTTATGCTTTTATTTCGTTAATGTTTTCTTTTTTTTCTTTTCTAGTTTACTACTCTAGTCCGAGCTTTTGCGATTTCGCCACTCGAACTGCGGGGGGAGGGGGGTATTAGCCAATAAATAAGCCCAAGCCCGTTTGTGGGTTTAGGGTCCACTAGGTTATTAGGGTTAGGGTTGCATTTGTACTCTATAAATAGTGATGAATAATAAAGCTATACCTACGGGGTTTTTCTATCTTCTCATACTTGAGACCTCACACATTTTACAATGATAGTCACAAGCCCTTTTGCAATTAGGTCACCTTGAGTGGTTAATCTTGGATATCTTGTTTAAATCGTGTAAGGCCACTTTCCGAATAAATTTTTTCGACCCTCTTAATGCTTGAGTATCACGAAATCCTTATTAATTAGGATAATTCAAGAAAAACACTTTGTTTCTTGGTACAAGAGAACAAAGCAAAAATAGAGAGGGATTATATGTTTTCTATGTTAGAATCAGACCAAAATTTCCAAGTTACAAGTAGTTAAAAGCCTTTAAATCCCAAGATTCGTAAACATTCACCAACACACATGTTGGTTGGTTTTTGGCGGGAAAATCGGTTAAGTTTCTTAATGACTATTTATGAAAATCGTTTAGGTTTTGGGGCGCTGCCCCTTAACCCCTGCATCTTCGTCATGGTCGAAAACATTTTAGCTCAAACGAGCGTGCACTCCACACTTTCTTTACTCGTATCTAAGCATATTGTGCAATCCCATTGATATCTAACAAACCGCAATCACCTAAAATAGTTGATAACACTAAACTTATCAACATAAAATAACTCGAGCTTGAATTTTAAGAATAAGGGAACTTGAAACTCGAACTACTTATAACTAACTAAGCTCAATTTATTAGTCAATATATATGATTATATTTGATTGGCTTCCTTTCATTATTAGTTGGTTTATTTTTGGATGATTTGTTAATCATGAGTCATCATTAGGTGTTTGATAGTTATCTTGGGCTCAAGTCTATCCCTTTATAATATATATTGTGTATATTTGTGAGAAATAATAAAGGGAAATCATAACCTTCTTCATGGTAATCAGAGCAAAAACCAATCCTCTCTTAATTTTTCTCTAAAAAGTCGACCCTCTCCCTAAGTTCTCTCTATATCTCTCGACTACTGTAATCTCAAATCATCTCCAATTGTATTTTTTTTCTATCTTTTCTTCACCTAAATCTTCAATTCTAGCAGCCATTGTTGACTTTATTTGGTTTCATATCAAATAAAATCAATAGTTTAATCGATTGGTTAAGAAAGAAGGTGTATCACATCACTTTATTTCAATATGTTCACCTGTACCTTAGCCCAAGATGTGGCCCACAAGATTAATGTTGCTCAACATTTACACCACAAATGCATTACAGATTGCCGCATCCCAGTTAAAGTATACTCGATCCCGCTCCGGCTATTTATACATCTTAGGCTACTACTCTACCAAGTGCGTTTAGCACTATGCCGCTGCAAGACCCGACTTGACACATGGATACAGGTGCCAAATCTCATATAAATTTTAATGCAAGTAATTTAAGTACCATTTTTAATAAACGCTT
>BQNB010121566.1:0-20438 GCA_026074375.1 Tanacetum coccineum
ATTTTACAAGTCAAAGAAATAACCGTATAATTTAGAAATTTGAGTTGATAGGTTTTAGTTGAAAATGATTATATCGGTTCTCAAACAACTTTAGTTCGGTTCTAACTGGTTCGATTCCAACTAGTTCGGTTCCAACTGGTTCGGTTCCAACTGGTTCGGTTCCAACTAGTTCGGTTCCAACTGGTTTCCAACTAGTTCGGCTCTCAAAGTCGTAAACTGGCTCGGTTAGGACTGAAAAGTACTAGTTCGGCTCTAACTAGCAAACAACTAGATCGGTTCCAACTAAAGTAAACTAGTTCGGTTCCAACTAAACAAACTAGTTCGGTTCCAACTGATAAAAACTTGTTCGGGTCCAACTAAAATCAACTCGTTCGGTTCTACTAGTTCTGTTAACTCGTTCGATCTTCTGGTTCGGTTCCAACAGACAAAAACTAGTTGGGTTGTAACTGAGATGAAACCCAAATTTTCATAACCCAAAAAGACACATTTTTATTGGTTTTTTTGCAAAAAATCTTGCACAACGAACAATAAAAATGAAAACTTTAAGGTTTTTAAGCCGAAAATTTAAATCAAAATTTTGCTTTTTGTAAAGGTTTTGAACACAAATAAAAATACAAACACAAAAACTAAACACACCACTCCATTGCTTTTGATACCAATTGAAGAATACTAGTAATCTCTAATGATATTATGCAAGAACTAGAGAGAGAAGTGGGTTGGAAAGTTTATAGAGAGAGAAAGTAATATGAATAATAAGTGTGTGAAAATATGAAAATGAAACAACTAACCAACCAACCCTCTCCAAGGCATGGAGAGGGTATATATATTACATGCCATGGCCGGCCATGGGCTTTACTAAGCCATCCATGGGCCTTGGGCCATACTAGCTTACTGGACTAATCAAATAATAAACTACGGGCTAAGACTATTACAACTTGGAAGTGACCGATACTTTTCTTGTTTCCAACACTTTTGCATACCACTTATAGCAAACCTGTGCAATATGAACTGATATTTATTCTTGATTTGTGATTACATTTATTTTATGCATGTCACGTGATAACAATCTAAAACATTTGTTTTATGCAGCTTATAAGCAACAAATCAATCTAACATATATGTTCTTGATTTCTTCTATAACAACTATGCTTCAAGATTCGTCTCCCCAAGATCTCATTCATGATAACTCTCTGCAACAACAAAAAAAGAAGCAGGTGGCTTTGCTAAGCAGTAAAAAACATAATGGTGTGGAATCCAAGATCTGGACTCAACTAGGGTAATATAACAATGATTGATAAGCACAGCGGAATATAAAGAACACAATCATGTTACTAATAAGGTTTTCTTTATTAAACATTAATAAAGAAACTAACTACTAACTACTACACACGCTTTCTATGCGTTTAGACTCTCATTGGAGAGACTATCTATGAATGGATGCCTGTAACCTAGACGCCTACCCTCTTTATATAATAGAGGGAGGTTACAAGAAACCCTAGCTTACTAATAAAGCTAACTAACTATTACATATTAGGTCCTCATTGTTTCTTCTTTCTTCATTTCTGCTTGTGGGTTTTGTAATCATCAAATCTGTAATTCCCAACAATCTTCCCCTATTTGATATTACAAAACAATCTGCATGAAGAAACAATGCTAAAACATGTCATCACAATAATAAGCTGCACATCATGAATCTTCTTCCCCTTTTTGTAATCATCTAATAGGGGTCTTGTGCCACTCGTAAACGCTTCCCCTCAAGTGATGCATGTAGATGATAAGTATATGAACAATAAGCTTCCCCTTAAAAGTATACTAACCATCTCGTGAATCTCGGACTTGAATTGGCTTGAAATAGTAGGTATCAATGAAACATCCAAGTGCAATAACATCCTCCTCTCTCATGTAACTGTTGCCTCAGCCGGCGATCTACCTCAATCCTTTGTTGCATCTCACAAAAAGGGTGAACTTGTTACATAATCGATTAAAAAGCTAATGCATCAAACGTCTTCACAATATCCTTATCTGATTTAGTGCGAACAAGACATGTGGATTACACCTAGTTATGGTTCATCGTTGGTCCCAGACCTACCTCCCCATAACCGTCCATCGAAGTCTCATCGAATCTCAACAATAATAAGACTGTCTGATCCCAGATCAAAACGAGTATTTATTACCAGATACAAATGAAAATTTGTACCTCAGCTAGGATTCATCGCTGATCCCTGATCAAAACTCCTCCCTAGCCAGTTGAAATAATAATGTGGTTTGGTCCCGGACCAAAACACGACATTATTATGTTATGTAATAAACGACTTGTAAACACCAAACCAAATCAATGAGAGAAACCAAGCCATAAGCATCAGTAGTATCCAAGATCCAAGGGCGTCTATGGACCTATAATATGTGTTGTCCGATATCGATCAACACTAGCAGCACAAACAAGAGAAATCGGACAACACTAGCAGCAAGAACAAACAATATCGGACAAGGCAATCCGAACAAACAGTCTACACATTTAGTGACCAACCAATCTGTCCCAAAACGTTGTCACAGAACCTCCCCCCCCCCCCCACCCCCCCCCCCCCCCCCCCCCCCCCCCCCCCCCCCCCCCCCCCCCCCCCCTCCCCCCCCCACCCCCCCCCCCCCCCCACCCCCCCCCCCCCCCCCCCCCCACCCCCCCCCCCCCCCCCCCCCCCCCCCCCCCCCCCCCCCCCCCCCCCCCCCCCACCCCCCCCCCCCCCCCCCACCCCCCCCCCCCCCCCCCCCCCCCCCCCCCCCCCCCCACCCCCCACCCCCCCCCCCCCCCCCCACCGCCCCCCCCCCCCCAACCCCCCCCCCCCCCCCCCCCCCCCCCCCCCCCCCCCCCCCACCCCCCCCCCACACCCCCCCCCCCCCCCCCCCCCTCCCCCCCACCCCCCCCCCCCCCCCACCCCCCTTTAAAAATATACTAACCATTTCATGAATCTCGGACTTTAATTGGCTTGAAATAGTAGGTATCAATGAAACATCCAAGTGCAATAACATCCCTCCTCTCTTATGTAACTGTTGCCTCAGCCGGCGATCTACCTCAATCCTTTATTGCATCTCACAAAAAAAAGGTAAACTTGTCACATAATTGATTAAGAAGCTAATGCATCCAAGCGTCTTCAATACCTTTTTCTGACTCAGTGCGTACAAGACATGTTTATTACACCTCGGTTAGGTTCATCGTCGCCCCATCTCAGTTAAACTCACCAAAACCGCCCATTGATCCATCTCAGATCAAATCATAAAAATAATTAATGAGTCTCACATTTTTATGTTATGCAATAAACAGTTTGTAAACACAAACCAAACAATAAGAAGTAACCCAAGCCATAACCATCGACATCCATCCAAAATCCAAGGGCGTTGAGGACCTAAAATACTAGCAGGCAATAACAAACAGTAATCGGACAAGGCAATCAGAGAGATAAAAAAAACCATACAGCAGACCAGTAGAGAACCATAAAGCCTAATCAGCAGGAATGAAATAACCAGTAGAAATCATAACCACCAGTAGAATCAAGAATATACAACCAGTAGTGAACACATATAAGCACCAGGAGAACCACAATCCGTAAAGACGAGTAGTAACCGAGAAGACAACCAGCATGAATAATAAGTAACCACAGCAATCGAAAAACATACATCACACTAATAAGAAAAGTTACACGAACTACTACCATGAGTGCAACAATATACACGAAGTCCATGAGGTCACAAAACTTATCCACAATACTTTGTCAATATCCAATCACGATCAAAGATATGCTGTCCCTAATAACATCATTTATCATCGCAGCCCAAAATGTCCTCCAGAAGTTACGAATAAAGTCAATACACATTATGACTTTCCACAATTCACGCACCAACATAATTAAACTGTTCCCATAAAATCAGCAACATAGTCAAATACATTTAAAAATATCACCCGGAAGTTATTAAATATATTCCCTAATATTCATGCATTTCTCGCTCCTTCAATTTCTCAAAAAAAAAAAAAAGATAACAATAAACATCACAAAGAAAAAAAAAAGAAAAACCGACCATGAAAACCGGGAAGAAAACACAAAACGACGCGTTAAAACACAACAAACACACCCATAAAACAACCACGCTCAAACACACCCGACCAAAGGAACCTTAGGACGCTCATCTCACATAACGCACCAAAAAGACAAACTGTCGCAACCAAAAACTAAAAAACGCATAAAAATCCCATCCTTGGTGCGCAACCAAACAAACCAGAACACCTTTCCCCTAGAACTCGGCCCCCGCAAGAACCCCCGACTCACACACCCATTCACCACTGCTCCTCCTAACACGTACACCTAAACAAGGACCGAAGACCGAAAAACGCGTCAAACGGTGTGTAAAACATACAATACAACAGACTGGGAATATACATCAAACACACAAGCACCCGCGATATAAAAAAACAAACTATATTACCAAGGAAAACACAACACACTGACAAACATTCTAATTTGACACGAAACAAAAAACTGACCTCAAAACGAGACATTGCCAAAAAAAAACAAAACTGCCAGAAAAACACAGACAAAAACAGTAAAGAAACCGATACCATCTCAAGTCACTACAAATAAAACGTAAAAAAAAAAAAATCAAAAAAAAACAATACAAAAGGAGACCAACGAAAAAAAACCCTAAGAACGGATAAAAAAAAAAACCTATGAAGCTAAACGCAAAAAAAAAACAAACATAGTAGAACCCAAAACAGTATGAACGCAAAGAAACAACATCAACAAAAACAACCAACCGACATAACATAATAAAACCAGCACTACCGTTTCACCAATATAAAAAAAAACAAAAAACAACTAATCTTAAAGACCAAAACAGACAAACATCATACAATTTGACGGGTCCGGAGATACAGAAAACGAATGCAACGCGACACGACAAAGAACTAAGAAAAACACAACGAGAATAACACAGTAAACCTTGAATGTTTCCAACAAGCTGGCCAATAAAACTAAAGACCGCAAAATACTTAGCGGGTTCCACAAACTCGAAATCTAAACAGAAACCCCAACTTAAAACACACCAAAAAAACCCAAAGTAGAACGCTCAAACACTCTTCCACCAAATACCATGAAAGATCTCCACCAATAACACCAAACAACAAACTTAAAAAAAACACTACCTCAAAAAAAACAGAAAACCAGGCCTCGAATCAGCACATGTAACTTCTCAAAAACAAAAACAACAAAACAAAAACGATTAAATACAAACAGAATAAAATTAAAAAACCACCAACTTAAATAACCCGTGAGAAAACGCAAACAGCAAAGGACCGCAACAAGGCACTGTTCCGACACCACCTGAACCACAAAAACATACGCCGTCAATACATACCAAAACGAGAAAGCAGAAACAAAACCAACAAAAAACTACACCAACGAGGCACCACGAAAACCCGTGCTCTCTCACAAAAGACCCCAGAACAAAAAAACAAAAATCAAAACTTACGGGTCGCAAAAAAAAAAAAACTCTCAAATTTAATAACTCACAAAACCTAAACTGAACCTCGTAACACAAGACCAAACGAAGGACTTAGTAACCGCAAATCGCGAGCATCAGCACGTACAAGGATACTCAAAAAAACCGTACGAACAACTAAAAATACTTGTGTCAACCGAGGCACACCAAACGACAAAATACCGAAAAACAAAAAAAAAAAATCAAATAATACGTGACAACTTCATGAAGACTCGAATCGCTAACAGCAAAACGTAATTCTCAAAAAAGACCGACCATGTATAAACCACAAACCCAAATACTAAAAAAAAAAGAGACAAAAAAACAGAACAAACAAAGAAAACGAGCCACCATAACGATCAAAAAAACAAACGAAACACCTAAACCACTGAGAATAAACAACAAACAAAAAACACAAAACTAACAGAAACTGCCGTCACAAAAAACACATGACCAAGACGCACATCGGAGAAGTCGATGTCGTCGGAAGGACAGACACAATACAGACGGAGATAACTAAACATCATAAACAACACCAGTACCGCAAACCCACCTGAAGATATGTCTAACACAACTAAAGAAACCGTTACCTACAACGAAACTCAATAAAAAGTACAAAAAAACTGAGGAGACTAAAAAAAAAGACGACCTACTCAAAAACGAAACGTACCCAAAACCATACCGAAGCCGACAAAACAGTACCACGAACAGGTGCGAGAAACCAGGCAATACTTCGACAGAAAAAGCAAACTATGAAAACGAGAAAACAAAAAGAAACAAATGAAATAACCTACAAAAAAACGCATGATACCCCATGAAAAAACTCACTCGTAAGAAACAGCCGAAAAAAAGAGTAACTCAAAAACTGAAGAAAAACAAGAAAGCAATAACCGACAAAGACAAACAACGCTCTAAAAACAATAACAACAAACACTATACAATAAACAACAGGTAAAAACCAAACACAACAAAAAAAACTATGAAACAGAATACGGTCAATGAAAGTTGTAAACCCAAACAAACACTAAAACCAACCAAAAAAACAAAAAAACAGAGGACCGTAATTTTCTCAAAAAAGAAAACCCCCGCGAAAACTAGCGTCTAACCCATAACAATGCCACAAAACATCTATAAAAAAGACACATATTGCCGATTTCTCAAAAGAGACGCATAAAAACCGCAAAATTTCTCAATAGGTATGAGACAAACAGTACTGAAACAAAAGAGCATCAAGATAAAAACAGTGAACTAGACATAAGAAATGTTACCAAAACAAACAGTTCTCAAACGACTACATACCAGCACCCAAACGCTAAGAACATACAAAGCGCTACAAACTCAAAACAAAAGAAAAAAACTACAACACAGAAAAAAAAAACCATTTGCGTTCAAGAAAAAACTGAACAAAAAAAAGACATAAAACCCTAAAACCACACAAAAGAATATAAAACAAAAAAAACTAGTTAAACACGACATTGCATCTGGCATGAAAAACCTATCGATACAAACCACAAAAACAAATTCCAGAAACATAAAAATAAATCGACACCAACGAAATATACCCCAGTTCGAAAACCATAAGGGGGCTAAATAGAAACGCACATAAACAACCGCCAACCCAGACCCGCTACACACACCTCACCCACCCCAACCAACCCCCCCACGCCCCAACACAACAACACCCCACCCCCCCGTACCTCTCCAACCGCTTGCCAACCAATACGAAAACACACACTAATCCATAAACACAAACACTCAAAACGGCCCCCAAGAAAACCAAAAACTTCTAAAAACAAACCATCTAAATTTCGAACAAGTAAAACCACAACTCGACAAAGCGGGTTGTAAAACCACTCGACATGTAGTACAAACCAATACGCGTCAAAAAAATAAAGAAACCGAGATAATAACTGAGAAGATTCCCCCAGAAAAAAACCTTGTCATTATAGCTCAAAAAACAACTCAATTAAATAGTAACTAAATAAAAACAGCGACACAACTAGGAAGCGTACCAACTGACTACACAATCAAAAAACAAAAAAAAAACGACAAACCTAGCATATATAGCCAAAATCGCAACATTAAAAAATTAAAAGGCCGGATTACACAAAACGACGTACAAAAACCCAAAGGAGACAAACAATCACAAAAACGACTGCCAACCGCATAGACCACAGATCACCACAACAAAAACGTAAAATAAACAAGTCTTAACGGGAAACCGAAAACAACATAACACAACAGCGCAATAAACAAAATACCAATTAAAATACTCAACACATAAACGGCCAAAAACCAAGCGAAAAAAACAAAAAAAGAACTCTGCCTGGAAGGTCTTATAGACAACAACAAAACAAACCACCCTAAAAAAACCTACTACAAGTAAAAACGAGCTACCACATACCAACGGAGCCACTTAACACAACCAACGAAAATACAAATAAAAAAAGACGACAGACCCCAAAAATAAACAAAAAAACTCAAAAAAACAGACACGAAACACTCAGACAAACAAACACCACTCCCACGTACCGAGACTAGAGTTTACCAGGGGTATGGGTGCAGTGTGTATTGCTGGTGGGGCTGAGCGAGGATTATAGACTTAACACACCAAAAAATTACAGCATACACTAAAAAAAAACAAAAAACAAATACGCAACTAGACAAAAAGCTCAAAACGCCAAAATTAAACTATACATCCCCAAAAACCCCATACTTTAAAACCCTGCGACGCTCCCAAAAGAACATTCTTCCACCCAAAACAAACTACTAAAAAAAAAACATGAAACGAACCAACATACAAACAAGAACCACTATTACCAACAACTACGTAACACGGATACTCTTTTCTCAAATAAACATACCAACAACTATCTCTATCGCGCACACGCAAACCTCAAACAAGCCGGCACTAGAAACAAATTCAAAACAAAAACAAGCGACTAAAAAAAACGCACAACTCTACCACAACCCTTTATGTGCGGAACCCAGCGCTTGCCATCACATCCTTAACCCCGAAACTCCATCATCCCACCGTTTTCATGTACCCCCCCCTCTACTAGCCGACACAATACTGCTTCGCCCCCCCCCAACTTGCCTCAATCCCCTCCACAATCCGCCCCGTTACATATATTTTCACAATGTTTACATTAGGAGCTAAAAAGTCGTTATGGAATAACATTAGTGCAATAATATGGTTAATACTTATACAATTGTATGAATATTAGTTAGAAAACAATCATCATGTATAATATGCACGGTTCGGTTCGGTTAACCGCGGATATCTAAAAGTAAAAACCAAAACCGAACCGTGATAAGCGGGTTTTTTCGGTTTTGGGTTTTTTCGGTTTCGGATTAAGCGGTTCGCCTCGGTTCGTTGGTTTTTCGGTTTTTTTGAACACCCCTACTATTTACTTCATTTATCATCGCAGCCCAAAATGTCCTCCAGAAGTTACGAATAAAAGTCAATACACATTATGACTTTCCACAATTCACGCACCAACATAATTAAACTGTTCCCATAAAAGCAGCAACATAGTCAAATACATTTAAAAATATCACCCGGAAGTTATTAAATATATTCCCTAATATTCATGCATTTCTCGCTCCTTTAATTTCTTAAACCCCGGATAAGTATGAACATCATAACTGCCTTTTGCATGCGCACACCATCTTTGATCATTCTTGAAATAAAAACTCATCACGTGTATCTGCTTCAAGATATCTCACAATAGTATTAAGAATCTTGTAGGTCCCTTCAAAACCCTTTTAACGTTTGAGAATTAACATTCACAATGCTTGAGCACAGAATGAATTGCCCCAAACCATACACGTACACAATAATCATAGGCCATTGAATATATATCATGACTACCGAACCCATGTGCCCAGCTTTAATTTGGCAGTGCTTAAATTCTTTAAAAGACCCAAACGTGTACACAATTCACTTTTTCAATGAATCTTTATGAGCATACCATTGTTGACTAATTCAATCTTTTTGTCGTGTCTGATGTTGAAAACATGTACACTCTTGATTCACGTGGTATAAAAACAAATTCTTGCAACACGTTAGGAATTAGGATACTTACATGTCATTCCAAATTCTTGATGACGTGTTTCACTTGGCCCCACATCAAAATTAATTCAAAGCAATATACGCACCTGCTGTTTGTCCCTGTTTGAACGAATCTGCTGCTACTGTTGTTGATTGCAAAACCAGAAACTTAATTACAAGAAAACCTTATCAACCCTAGATTAAGAGCCAAGCCACGAGCTCTGAATACCAAATGTAGAATCCCAGATCTGGTCTCAACTAAGGTAATAAAACTAATGATTGATAAGCACAACGAATAATAAAAGAACAAGAACACAATCATGTTACTAATAAGGTTTTCTTTATAAACACATAAAGTCTAACTACTAACTACACCTACACACGCTATCAAACTAATTTTTCTTAGACACTCATGAGAAAGTCTGCTATGAATGATGGATTGTTAAACCCTAGACGCCTATCCTCTTTATATAGTAGAGGATGGTTACAAACCCTAGCTTACTAATAAAGCTAACTAACTATTACATATTAGGTCCTCATTGTTTCTTCTTTCTTCATTTCTGCTTGTGGGTTTTGTAATTATCAAATCTGTAATTCCCAACAAAACTCCCGCTTTTGAACGGTATCAAATTAATGTCAAACACGTGGCCATCTATTTCTAGTTTGCAACCCTTAATGACCTTATCGATTTCTACTAGCTGCCCGCTAGCTATCTCAATCTCATAACTAAATCCTAAATCACTATCACTGGCTCTTATCCAAACAGAGGTAATGAAAGTATGAAACCCAAAAAGCTATAGTCGCACCCCAGAAGTCAAAATAAGTTGTGGCATAATGATTGTTCAAATGAACGAACGCCGTCATGATGTTCGTTCCAGGTGACCTCCTCAGCTCCCAACATAAATGCCCTCCCACGATGCCTGTTACCGTTGTTCCCCACGACCTGACCCCATCAATAGCTAACGCTTGTTTGGACGGTTTTTACTCGTGGACCTTGTGCACGGTTCAACCTAAGACATGTTGACTTGTAAAGATCGAACTCCACACTTAAAGCCTGCTCTAACAGCACTGCTTGATTCCTCCATTACTTACTGGTTCACATCATAGCACTACTCTAGAATCCTTAGCAAGATGGTGCCTGGTGTTATAGTAGAAACAAGTGCGATAGGGTGCCTTAGGGGATGTTAAAAGTTATCGTGGTACACTTGGTGTTGTAACCCGTGTTCCCACCCTAACATGATTTTATGGTTGAAAAAGGAAATCCAGTCCTAGTTCTCTTGTTATCATCCCTCCCATTCCTATCCTTGCTAGGTTCTCCCCCATTTCCTCTCTTCTTATGATTCTTTTTGATTGATCCATTCATAATGCTTCATGCAGTCAATGTGCCGGAGCAATAATTCACAGCCTTATTAATGGATCGTTGGCTCCGTTCCGCCAACAATTCCTCGAATCTATAGGGCAAGGCCATACACGTACCTCTCAATCCTTTTGTTTTTTGAGGTTACTAAATGAGGAACTAACCTAGCCAACTCATGGAATCTGTCAGTATACGCAGCATGGCCAGCCCCGACCATGGCGTGATTTCATAACTCAGTTTCCAACTTTTGCATCTCATTACTCGAGAATAATTCCTCCCTCATCAAAGTCTTAAAGTCTTCCCCAACCATACCAACAGCAACCTCTTGGCTTCATGTATGAATCTAAGAGTTCCACCGCGTTAATGCCTTACCAACAAATGAACCAGTAGTGTACTTCACCTTTTGGTCATTTTCACATCCACTCATATCCTAAACTGACTCTATCTTTTTGACCCAATGGGTGTAAGCTATAACACCTCCCTTCCCGTCATACTCCTTAGGGTTACAAGCTAAGAACTCCATATATGAATAACCCCCTCAGCCGTTATTAATAATGACATTCCTAGCATTACCCTGAATGTTGTCATTAACTACATTTCAGTTCTGGTTCCTATCATCTCCCTGATTGTTTCCTTGGTTGCCTACTTGAGCTAAGATAGTGAGAAGTAAATTCTGCAACTGCTGTGCAATAATAGTGGAGAAGTCGGGGACTCCGTTAACACCATCATTCACCTCACTACATTAACCACCTAGTTGTCTACCTTGACCATCCATCCTACCATTACCTTGATCACCATATCGACCTTTAGTTCTACCACCATCCTCCTACCAGTTACCGTATCAAACCTGTCCTAGACCTTCCCCCTGGTGAAAGCGGTGTATGCCCAACCAGCAACTATCTTGTCATCATCCTTGTGGCATTATTTCGAACGAGGGAGACATAGGTAATGTTAGTTAGGGCGGGAGGGGGGGAGGTTAATATATATAAGATAAACTTAATATCCCATAAACGCATAAATAACGTCTTAAATTTGTCAGCACATATTTATGAACATATTACTAAATTCCAGACCCTTAATTGTGATAACGTTTTGTAACTACGTTGGCCATCCCAAATTATACCCGTTATCCTTTCCCAGTTGTACTCAGTATTGAGCTCACACATTTCAATGATTGACTTAACTAATACGATAGACGATAAACGATACGTACGCGCAAAGCAAGTAATAGGCACACATAGATCCTATTATACAACTATATGAAGGTTCCTAGGTTATAGTCTAGGCCAAACCACCTAGTTCTTTATAACCTTGGCTCTGATTACCAATCTGTCACACCCACATAAGGTGGGATAACACTGTATGCACGAAGAATGAGCAATCATAACACAAGATAATCAAAAATAGAGAAAACTATAATGCATTAATGAAAAGTGTCATGATGACCTTAAACCTTGAATACAGATTTGAGTGAAGTCCCAAAAAGAACACATCAAATAGTCACCAATTATTACAACCAAAACCCACCAGGGCGCCATACTAGTCTTGAACCAAAACCTCAAAGTACTAAGTTCAAAACAAACACCAAATGCAAGACCTCTCAATACATGATCCATACAGGATACTCTTAAAGTCTGCTAGCACGCATCACAACCTTACTGATCATTAACTTCACCTAAAAATGATACTCGAAAAGGTCAACAAAAATTTTGGTGAGCTCGTAATTTGATTTCAATCAACCCAATGCTGTGCCAAAAATTTTTAAGAGTTGGATAATTGTGCAATATGACAGTGAATACATGTAACACATTCCACATCCCATGACATAGCATCCCCGTGCTAGTCATCACACCAGCATATACCAATGCTCTTGGAGTCACAACTCCGAGGTCACCCTCACCTAAAACCTACCAGATGGGGGCTATCCATAGGGTAAAGACCATCACAAACATAGAAAATCCATGCTAATCACATACATTGCCATACATCTCAATGCATGCAAGTACAATCAAAACACATTTCATTCACATAGCAGTCCATAATCAAATAACATGTCCCAATAAGAAAACTACGTCTGCGTACATGTAAAAACACCATTCAAAACATTTTGAGTAATCATTTCCCCCAACTGAAAATGACATAAAAGTGGTGCTACGAAACTCAACTCAAGAAAGGGGTCTAGCAAGCAAACTAGCAGTATTCACACAAGCAAATGCAACGACGTCCGTACACGACCTAGTCCAATTAATGTCCACTTAGACATTTATTTCCAAAACAGTTTTCAGGTTTGATCCATAGAGGTCAATACGCGTTGTAAGGTCATCCTTAATGTTTTTCAGATGGTGTGATGGTGAATTGAAATTAGTTTTAAAAGATAACATACATCCAATCTCTATACCTTAAGAATAATATATAAGTAACTTATTATCATTTAATATAATAGTAGAGTAATATAAGAAAATTCTTATAATAAACACTTATAAATATACTTTGGTAAATTCATTCGGTACTCTTAGTTATCATTAATTAATCATTTAGATTATAAGTAATGAAACGTTTATTTATGCTAAACAATTTAGGAAAGTTTCGTAAAACTATATTTTTTGTCTTTTAGTCGACGTATTAAATAATAATACTTTATTATTTTATCGTAAAATTCAAGTTTTTAGTAAAAATTCACGTTTTTAGTAAAAATTCTAAATATAGACTTTTACGAGTTTTTGACATGACTCGTTCATTTATACAACGTTTTCCAAAGTTTTAAACCTTAAATTCAAATATTTTTCCATAATTTCACCCTTTTCCGTCAAAATACTAAAATCATTTCTCGCAACATTTATCAAAGCATATTTTCCCCAAAATAACTTTCAATATCATTTCATAAGTATGCTCCAATTTCCAAAAGTTCGTTAAAACTAATAAAACGACTAGTTTTCGCTTATTGGGCCTTAAGGCCCAATACGGATCCATTAAGATATTCGTATACATAAAGTACGTTTTAGGCCCAATACTAAAGCCCATTAGTAGAAATAAGCCCAAAACAATAGCTAACAAAATAATCCGAACCACAATAAGCCCACAATAAGCCACGGCTTATTGGGCTTATTGGGCCGTGAGCTTTATAAGCCCTAAACATCCATAATAAGCTTTCTAATAAGCTATTAAGCTACGTAGTATATTCGGTTATCACCATAAGCTATCAAAATAGTCCACAAAAATACGACATACGAGGTAAATAACCAAAAACATTTTCCTTGTACTCCTCCCATTTGCCGAGAGCTTATAAGCTCATAATAAGTCCAAAAGTGCTTAAAAATAAGCCAAATAAGTCACTAACCAAAATAAGCTAAATAGCAAATAAATGTTTTTCAACCATCACAACCACGACAATAAAACTACAAAACCTTAACCCCATTTTCTTTGAGTTCGAACCATACACGCAACCTTATTACTTTTTCGTAAATTTTTCGTGATCGATTTTTAACAAACGCACCGTACAACTAGCTTTTATACATCATTAAACACTCAAAAGTACAAGTTAAATAAAAAAATTTATAACACTTACAAAGAGGGTTTTGAGATGCGAGAAAGAACGCGAACCGACTACCCAAACGTAGTTTAAACAATGACCCGAACACTAGAATCAACCCAAAACTTTTATGTCTTCATGTTTTTGATCAAGTTGCAAAAATTTTAGTGTGTGTGTGTGTTTTAGATCGGACAAACCAAAGAGCAAAAGAGAGAAAGAGAGAAATGATTTCCAAGGTTCATGCACTATGTGTGTTTTAGGTTAAGACAAGAATACATGTACCCATGCTAGGACAAAGGAACCTAAAAACAAGCCATGTTGTCCCCTTGTTGGTTCAAACCGGATATGGATCCTAGGAGGGTTCGATTTGGTTCGTTTTGTGTCGCTTTCTCTTAAAACTCAAAAACCTCGACTTTAACATATCACCCGAAGTTGCTTAATGTTTTTATTAGTCTTAAAAATACTTTTCCAAGAACTTACAATATTTACATGACATATTTCCCAATTAAACTTCCTAAAACTCATTTTGAACATTAACGAACGTGTCGGGACTCGTTTTCAGCATTTCAAGCTATTCACGGGACAAACCTCCTAGAACGTAATCAACATAATAAAACCCTCTAAAAAGGATTATTATACATAATACAAACATAAAATACCTCAATCACACTAATTCACCGCCGTCAACACGGTACAAGTTCTAATAAAACTGACAACTGTCAAAAAGTCAAAGGGCTAAATAAGAACATTCAAATCTCACAAATGGGCAAGGGTTACAGGAGAGACCCATATGTTGATTTGTTTTTCCAAGATTTACACTTTGATTAATTAGAATCCTAATATAACTCTATACCAAACTTAGGGTCCAAGTTTTGGCTTTCCTCCTTTCTTTTTCACTTATGACCGGCCACCCATAAACAATATGGGCTTTCCATATTGTTTTTGAGTTAACTCCATTTAACTAGGTCCGATACCCGTTAAATAGTAGACTTTAGTTACTTAATGCCTCTACGCCTACCAACCCCACTCCTGACTCTGCAATGATAACGACCCCCCACTACAACCCCACCCTCTCCCAACAACGCACCCAAATAATAGTCAGAAACCACTCACACAGAAGATGAGAGTGCCTCAAAGACTCAAGACAATATCCAACGGCAACAAAATTAGCTACTGAAAATATCACTTATCCCCATAATAAGACACGTTAATAAACAACCCAACAATGGCCCAAGATAGGTTTTCCTTATTTTCACAAAAAGCAAATGTGTTTTTATTAATAAATAATTTATATTTACTGCAAACAAACCTAAATGATGTGTTAATTAAACATTTATGACTAACATCATATAGTGTTGTCATACTAATATCATACCTTCTAAATTATACAAAAAAAATATAAATCCACCCCCTCCCCACTTACAACAAAGCTCATATATGATGGAAAGTAATATAACCAAGTATTTACCATTTAGATATAAGAAATAAAATCATTACAGATATTATACACATGATGGTGATATAATGAATAATGACAATGTATTAAGGATAATGAAAAGAAAAATGTTTTAAAAAACTGATAGTAATCTGTGTTAGTAAATATGTTTAATAATGATGTAAGTTGCATTTTAAAGAAATAATAAAATTTTTATAGTAAGTTCATGTCTAAAGGTGTGTGCACAAAATACTGAGACAAATCCTATATAACATTTTTAATGGTTGATAAAAGATACTTTGAAAATTTAGTAAACCTAATCATGTGATTCCTTGTGAAGTCTATCATATTTTAAAGACAAACTAGGGATCCATTTCTTTAAGTGAGCATAAAACAAAAGATATAGGAGATATACTGCATCTTGATATGTGTGGACCCTATAAGGTCACTACTAGAGATGGATTGAGATATTATTCTAACTATTGTTATGATTTTCAAGAAAATCTTGTTTTATCTTATAAAAAATAATATGAAAATATGATATTCACTTATATTTCGTGAGTCTAATTTCTACTAGGTTTAAGAAAAAGTTAAGATTATTGTTCTGAGAATGTAATTGAGTTTGTTTATAATAAAATGAGCCAGTATTAAAAATAAGTAATGTCATTCAATAAACTACTTATGCCTATACACTTGAGAAAAATGGTGTTGTTGAAAAGAAACATAGACACTTCCTTAGTGTTGCAATAACTCTTATGTTTTAGAGATGGATACCTATGTGTTTTTGGCCGAATGTGTGTTAACTGCTACTTACGTAATTAACATGCTTTCCTCCTCTTTTCTAAATTGCAAGTATCGCTAATCTTTGTGATGTATGAGAAGAGAAACCAACCTTCTCATATTACTATTAGGTTTGGTGTCTTATTTTTTTGCTTAATTTAAAATAATTCTTATAAGTTTTCTTCAAGGTCTAAAAAAACGTGTTTTAATAGGGGTTTCAACAGAAAAAGGCTTATAAGTTGTTAAATCTTAAAAGTAGAAGTAATTTATATTCAAGAGATGTAATGTTGTATGAAAATATTTTTCCGTATTAAATGAGCAGTGAAAACAGAAAGTATGCAATTGAAAATGTTTTAAGAAATGAAAAAACGTTTTGATTTTGATGGTGGTTTAAATCATTGAAATGTTTTTGATGGCCAAGATTTTTCAAGCCACAATGATGATGGGAATGGGCCGTCTGATAGTGCAAGACAAGTAAACGTGAGTTCTGATTCAAATGATACTGTAGTTGAGCAATCGTCTCATCAGACTCCTACTACATATCATATAGGTGAACAAAGCTTCTCTCAGGGTAATTCTTAAAATGTTCCTACCCAAACAGAAAATCTTGATACAAAGGAGGTAATGTTTCTTAGGAGGTCTAGCAGAGTGTCTAAATTGCTTGATAAGTTGAATGATTTTGTTCTTGATTTTATAGTGAAGAATGGGTTGAGTAGATATGCTAATCATACTTATTTGTCTTCTGAAAATTCTTGTTTCATTTCTAATATTAACAAGTCTTAAGAACCTGAATCTTATTATGAGGTTGCTGAATATAAATATTAGGTTCACGTCATGAATAATGAAATGCAAGCTTTATATGAAAAAAATAATTAGGTTCTTACCGATTTACCTCCCAATATGAAATATGTTGGTTGTAAATGGATTTTTAAAATAAAATATAAATCTACTTGTGAAATTGATAGATATAAAGTCGGACTTCTTGGACTTGTTGCTAAAGGTTATAGTAAAAAGAAAGGTATTGATTATGAGGAAACCTTTAGTCATGTGATTAAAATTTGAACTGTTAGATATTTAATAAGCTTGGTTGTTCAAAATGATTGGAAATTGTTTCAAGCGAGAGATTAGGCAGCCGCGCATTGCTGCATAGCCTAATGTTTGTTTATTTTCACCCAATGTATATAGTTAGTCTAAAAGTTAGAATCTTGTTATTTCAAAATAAACTTAACACTAACCACAAACAATTTTAACAAACACAATAAACACAAACAAAAACATAAAGATTGTGTATAACTTGGCTTTACAACAAATGTCGTGCCAATATATGATAATCGGTCAAAAAAGTCAGCATAAGCTGGTTTCATAATCAAATGTCAATATTTCTTTCAAAAGTGATGTCATAGAAGATATGATTCTAGAGTACTTCATACACATTGTGACTATGGAGGAAAAGCCGTAAGATCCACTTTGAGTCATACATTTCTATATATTCCACTGTTTGGTTCAAATCACCTTACTAGACTACACCAATCATGCGACGTGAGCCTCTTAAAAGAGATGCAAATTGTTTCCATGTTCTCTCGCACCTATTAAAATAACAATATAGTTAAGTTCCTTGATAACAAACATGAAAAAAATGCATAGATATGCTTACTCGGAAGATTTTCAAGAACATTTTACAGTTAGATGTCCCACCACTTTGAGAAATGTGTAGCAAATAAAAAACGAAAGGAACAACGCAAAAAACCTAAAAATACATCTTAGAAACAACGATAAAAATACTATTCCATGTTTCTAAAACATACCCATAACAACTATCCTATTTCATTATAATCTAGAGTGATTCACTTTGCATCTTCCGGATTATGCGTTTCCAACATCAAAGAACATCATATCAATTTCTTTCACACTCCTCACTCGAACATTTTAACATGGATTGGATATTTCTTGGATAGCCTAAAGACAAAAGAGAAGAATCTATTAATAACGGAACCAATCAAGTTTCTAGAAGATCGAAGAGACTAATATTTCATAATATAAAGTAGCAGCAACACAAACTAAATCTGTACATGCAAGCAACAAATCTGTATGCTAGAAACTTTTAATTTATCGTTGCACACATATCCCACAATAAAAGCAACAATAGCAAGTTGAAAACATGAGCTCACATATACAAATAGTTCTTAATAAGATATGAAAATCTAAAGACAGCCAAAAAGATACATTGAAAACACCAACGGATGATAACAGTTGTATATTCTTTTTGCAAAGTAACTTTCTCAGAACTTATGACCACATATGAGACACTAAAGAAACCAGAAAGAACCAATCAATTGAAGAACGTTAACGTGTACAGAAAGTTTTGGATTTATATTTACCTAATTAATTGAACATTTTATTATTTACGGGAGTATTTGATTCTATGTGAAACCGTTAGATTTTCCCGCTTTGTAGCAAAAACGACTTTGGATGCGTTTCGGCTTTGAAATAAATGTATTCTACTCATGAATAACGTGTTACGTCTTTACGGACATATTTTTATATGTCGCGTGTTTTACCTTTTCGAGTCACGTAAATACTTCTAGTGCATTTTATTTGCATACTTGCATGTTTTTACCCCAAACTAAAAATATCTAGACATTTAGTGTTAATTAAATTTCAAAATTTAAAAATATTTGGTCCCCTCCTACTTTTCTTTTGCTACGTCCAAACCCACACAAACACAAAAAAATTGTTTTGTGGTACTAATGTCTCCTAGCTTCCTAAACAACCCCTAAGTCCTTTTTCTGATATTCCCTCTAATATGTACCTAGAATTTTCCTCATGACCTAACCTATCCAAAATACATTTCACCTAGACATTCATTCATTCATATCATTCATATCAGCAACATTATACACAACAAACTCCTACAAGTTTATTGCTCTTATTTTTCTCTCTTTGGTTCGGTCTACACACGAACACAAAGAATTTGAGACGCCACCACTTTTGTTGTTTATTTATGATCTCAAATTGATAGGACTAATGATTTCACCTATTGGGGGGTCAAGATTGATCAAACCAAAGATGAAACATTGTAGTCAAAGATGAAACATTGTAGTTTTCTAGTGAAAGAGAAACTTGTAATGTATTAGATTATAAGAGAAAAATACAAATGAACTTCCACCAACCCCTCATAGAGATACATGAGGGGTATTTATAGCCTAACATAAAGCTATCTATCCCGTTGTTACAATAGTAGTCCCTGCGTAAAGCAGTTGGTCTATAGCTAGTCCAATTCACGTGTAAGATGCCAGCTTCACTAAAATAGTGAGGCTAACAATCTCCCTCCAAGATGGTGTTACACGTGAATTGGTTACAATGTTTCCTATAAGAAAAAATAAAGCAAAATGATAAGAATGAAGTCCAGCTTTCCTTGAGATTGTCTTCAATGACCTTGATCTAGCTTTATTTCTTTAGCTTGCAGACGAACACATTGTAAACATACTGCTAAGGATGACATAGAAGTTTTCTCTACCAAAGATCCCGGTCTTGATTGGATTTCTGCTCATAACTTCCTGACACGTCTTCAAAAACTTTCTTCATACGCTTCTGGTCATTTCGAAGTTTCTGAATTAGCTGCATGTCTTGAAAAATTTCATTTTCCCGCACTTTTGGTCATGTCGAAGTTTTCAAGAATCTGCTTTTCACTTGTCAACCTTGAAGTTCCTTATCCGAATACTTCGGCTTTGACGTAAATTCTGCTCAAAACTTCTTGTGC
>BQNB010121567.1:0-20438 GCA_026074375.1 Tanacetum coccineum
TTTTACCTGAGACCCGAAAACAAGCAGAAAATGACTGAAATACCCTGGCAAAATTTTGAAAGCCGCACGCAACGCGTACTAACACAAAAAAATAATTAAATTTATATTTAATTATCACTTTTTATTAAATAAAAATATTTAATAAATCATTTAACATTTTATTTCAAAAACGTTTATTAAAAACGCGAGGATTTAAGTTAAAGTTTATTTTACGGATAAAGTTTATCCGTGATACACAAATAAATAATAAACATTTTAAATAAATGTTATAAAATATTTATGCAGTAATAGTCGAGTGAATACTCAGTTTCATGGAAAAATCATTTGGAACGCAATGACGCAAGTTTCGTGTTTTGAATCATCCGTTAACTAGCCTAAATGAGTCCCGAACCATTTATTAACAAAAATTACACGTTTGGTCCCTATGTAAATATTTACACAATTACCCTAGACAAATTGTGACTTGTCACTTTTCTTATAACTTTAATATATATATATATATATATAGAAATTAAAGTTTTATATTACTCATTTTTATAAAATATTTACACAATTTACCCTAGACAAATTGTGACTTGTCACTTTTCTTATAACTTTAATATAAAAACTCACGTAAGGGGCTGATTCGGGTCAAGCCACATAGGGTGCGTTCGGGTTTGGGGGGGCAGCCACCACCAGGGCGACAGTTTGGTTTTGTAAAACAACCAATTGGGGGTGCGTTGATTGTGTTTAGCACTAGAAAAGGGTTGCTGTTTGAAAGCACAACACGAAAAGGGTGCGTTTGATGGTTTATAACACAACTAGGGTGCGTTGTTTTGGTTGTAACAGCAAGCACGAGGGTGCGTTGGTTTGTTTCTTTACACAGATTTGGGTGTGTTTGGTTTACACAGATTAGGGTGCGTTTGGTGTTTAACAGCCATAGGGGTGTTTGGTTGTGGGGTTAGCAGCGAAAAGGGTGCGTTTGGGTTGCTGTTTAACAGCTTAGGGTGCGTTGGTTGGCTGTGTAAACCGCACAAGGGTGCGTTTGGTTTAGCATAAGCACCAGCGGGTGCGTTTGGCTGTAGTAACACCCACAGGGTGTGTTTGTTTATGTGGTTAACACCACATATGGTGTGTTTGGTTGGTTTAACCGCACATCGGGTGTGTTTGGGTTGGCAGTAAACACCCAAGGGGGCGTTTGGTTAAGAGAAACACCATGAGCGTGTGTTTGGGTGAGCAGGAATCATAAAGGGGTGTGTTTGGGTGAGAAGAAAAACCGAAGGAGTGTGTTTGGGTTGGCTGTGAAACAGCCGTTTATGGTGGTAGTTTTATACATAGACAAATAAATATATGTAAGATTTTATAACATATAAAACGGATATAATGGTGGTTTAAAAATGGTTAATAAATGTGCTAGATTAGTTATTCGTTTCTATTGATATCGTTTAGATATATATCTTATATATATTATATACTATATATATATTATATATAAATTTAAAACGCCCGGGTGTTAGCAATATTGATTGATTATTAAGAGGAAAAACATTGAAGTTTTATAAATAAGGGAACGTCTTATAAACGAATAGATTATGCCGAAAAATCTATAAACTACTATACTTAATAAATTTCATTATAATTTCTATTATCTTAGAAACCCGATAAAATGACGAAGTTGTATAGTTTAAAATTATTAAATTGTATTATACAATAACCCGAAAAATGAACGAAAACTACACTTTTACAAATGACACTATTGTGCTAAACCCGATCAAGGAAAACGAAAACAAATTTATAAAATATATTTTATTTTTATAAAATCTGTCACTTAGAAGATAACATCATAACTGTTGTAAAAGTTTTACAGACATCGTTTAACATAATTTGTAACCTTAAAACGTACGTTTACATCTATGCAAGAACTTTTTATTTAATTAAGTGGTGATATCCGAAAACGTGTCAAAAACTATTGGTTAAATTATTTTACTCACTTCTATATAATACTTGCAAGTATTATACATTCATCTTAATCTTTGGATTGTTTATTTTTGTTATATCATACGGTATGGTTATATAATGTTATTTTTCATATGTATTGTATAGCGGAATATATTACTACTTTGCGTTCACTTTTCGATTTATTTTTATTTAACCAACACCAAAACTATTACAATTGAATCTAAATTTTTATCAACGTGTCGCGTTGAAAGTAATCATCCATCGGAAAACCCAAATACATTATCCTAGGCTAGTGGGTCTTAGCCGTTAAGATAAATCGCAACTTCTTGATCAAGCCGTTTCGGTTTCCGTTTGTGCTGTGCTTAATATGTGTATTCCCGCCAATCGTTCTACAACATCAATGTGAGTTTATTGCCCCATGTTTTACTTGTTTTACATATATTTTTGAGGTGAGAACATGCTTGTTTGCAAATGCATTTACATGGTTGATTACAAATTGGTTTACATACTCATTTACATAGCCGCTATGGGATACATTAATTGACTTATTTTGGTCTCAATACATACTTTACTTTTGAAATGATTGATTAGCTTAAGGGATTGATAACTGATAATACAAGTAATGCTCGGGTGTTTTCTGGAAGGGGACCTGTGAGGGGTATATCAATCATTATTGCCGGGTGTTCTTGGAGGGGAACAATGCGCGAAGACACATCATTATTGCCCGGGTGTTCTTGGGGGGAAACCTTGGAGGGTACATATTCCATTATGCCCGTGTGTTTTGGAGGGGACACTGTGATGGGTACATAGGTTTCTCATTATGCCCGGGTGTTCTTGGAGGGGACACTCCGATGGGTAATAGAGCATCGTTTCTAAACCTTAGATTACTTTAATCATTGTTGTTTTATACACTTAGGAATATTTACGTTGCCTTGAATAAAGTGGCAATACATACTTTGGATAATTGCGGTCTAATTTTCACACGTACATTTTGTGACTATTTGAGGATTAAAATGGTCATGCATATTTTACAACTGTATGATTTTAAAAAATCATACATACATTTTGGAAGAACATTTAAGGATTGAAACAGACATACATACTTTCCAGAAGTTTGGTTCAGCATTTATATTTAAACGAACCTATGAACTCACCAACTTTATGTTGACACTTTTAAGCATGTTTTTCTCAGGTGAATTAGATGCTTGGCTTACTTGATGTGCACTGGAGTCTAAAATTTGACAAGATTTCATTTATGGATTTCCACTTACATACAAATGATCAAACCTCGTTGGGTTGTTTTCGAGCTTTTCATTGTGATGCAATTATGGGACAAATGTTATATCAATTTCAAGAAAATCAACGAGATTACTTTACAAACGACACATTTAGAGGTCGTTCTCTTGTATCTTGTGCTGTTGTATTATGAAGTAATGCCCCCGGACACATTTCCGCTGCGGCACATGTTTGGGGGTGTTACAGATTGGTATCAGAGCACTGGTTATAGGGAACTAGGTTGCATATTTTACCCTAGACTATAACCGTTTTCACAAGCATTGCATCACAGTAAACATTTTCAAATTGCATACACACTACTTGCTTACTTGCTTAGGTTACTTGTTACCTTAAGTGCTTACATGACATACATATATATAATATATATGCTTGCATTCCTTTTGCGTGTATCGTACGTTTAATTATATAAGAGTTAATTATATAAATAATAGAACATTTCTTAAGACATTGTGAGTTGCACAATGGTCTCATTTATACCTCAGACATTGTAAGTTACACAATGGTCTCATTTTACTTCTTAGACATTGTGAGTTACACAATGGTCTCATTTCGTTCTCAGACATTGTAAGTTAAACAATGGTCTCTAAGAATATTATTTTCTTCATAACTTTATACAATATCGTATTACACGGAGGCCGTCATAATTTTGTTTACATGGAATTATGTATGAATCTAAGTATTACAAGTCTTGTATGGGCGGGACTTGTAATATGAGGATGATTGATATGTTATGTTAAACAAAAGCAGTCACAGTGTTGTTTAAATGGGATTAGTATGAATCTAAGTATTCAATCTTGTTACTGGCGAGTCTTGTAAATAGGCAGGATTGATATGATAATCGCTATGTTGACTCGTTCATAGATACCTTTACCTTGTTTACTCTAACCTAGTACTCATTAACTATCTTGAACTCTAGGTCGATATTCCTTGGTAGTTTTACTCCCCGCCTTCGAAGACGAGTCTAAATCACTCGCCCCATACTCATTAGATGCACATGCATCGTCATGTTATCCATCACCTTGAAGGTTATGTGAGTATGGTTATGCATCGGAAGTATTAACTAGGATGATTTATAACTTTTATTTGAAAGGTTTGGGAGCCTTCTTCAGTTAAATAAAGAAATTGTAAATCCCCGAACTATAAGTTTATCATTTCTTTTCTTACATAATTAGGACCCATCCTTTATATTGTATGAATTATAAAGGATTGGGTTAATAGTATCCACTATGACACTAGTATGAACTCAAAACCCGATAATCATCGGAATTCGTTAAAAAGGTTTAGAAGCACAATAGTGTCTTGCCACTCCGCAGAAATCTTAAGGCCTCGTTTGAACTACCTTATCTCATTATTAAGTTATTACTTTTGTTGTTGCCAATCCTCGCGATCACGAACTATTCGTGGAACTAACAGACTTATTACACACTTGAACTAATGGAGTTGATTCATCCTCGAACTAACGACTGAGTACCATATTCCACCGTCTATAGCATAAGCTCTTCCGCGAGCTCCTCCCATTTGTTGAACTTTATTCTGGGGATATTGTTTCTCGAAATATCATCACTCTCTACATCTCATCACTGTTTGTTAAAGTTATTGTTGATATGGTTGCTGTTGTTGGGTCCTGGAGCGGTCCACTAGTGCGGAAGATTACTCACGATTAATCCAGCTAGTACAACTTTATTCAATAGGTAATGGCAAACCCCCCTTAAACCAGATAAACAATATCGACGAAACAGATAGTGAACTATTCATTTCGGGCCACTAGTACGAAGACTTAGGTCGCGTTACATCCTGGTACTGCCAAGTAAGTTGGATACTTACATCTATTAGCCTCGTCCGTTATTAATCCTCGAACATTACAGATATCAGGAACGAGACTTCGTCCTTGAACATTTGAAACCTTATACAGACATACTCACGCGGCTACACTTTCTCTTTCGATGCTTTCACTATTAAGGGACTCTCTTCATGACGCGGTTATATCAGTCATAAGATCTGTAATGATATTTTTGAGATACCTATTTTGATGGATTAAATATCCTGGTCAAACTTAGCCAAAATTTTTGGTATATGGAGAAGTGTCAAAACATCTAATTTTGCTGAATAAAGTTATCAGCGTCTTGTTTAGAACTGGTTTATTAAATCTTAAATCTTTTCTTGGTCACACAAACGGTCAACACAAATTTAATCTCGGGACGAGATTTCTTTAAGGGGTAGGTACTGTAACATTCGGCAATTTTCGGAATTTTAAATGACTATTTTACCCTTTGACTTTTTGGGCCTGACTTGACTTTTTGACTTTTGGTCTTTTATCGTCACATAAAAACGATTACCGCATAACCGGTAATTTTTCGGAACATATTTAAATAATAAATCACATTTATTATTACATATCTCTCATGTGCAAAGTTATTTTTAACTTATTCGACTTGAAAACGAAAAAGATATATGTTATTTCTAAGTTGACTTATCAAAAACGACCCGCTAAATCACGTTTTCAGAACTCGGACTCTAAAGCAATTTGATGTAAAACGACATTCCGGACAACTTTTTAGTTTTGCCCGAGACCCGAAAACAAGCAGAAATGGACTAAAATACCCTCGCGAAATTTTGAAAACGAAAACAACGCGTACCAACAAAAAAATAATTAAATTTATATTTAATTGTCACTTTTTATTAAATAGAAATGTTTAATAAATTATTTAACATTTTATTTCAACAACGTTTATTAAAAACGCGAAGATTTAAGTTAAAGTTTATTTTACGGATAAAGTTTATGCGTGATACGCAAATAAATGATAAACATTTTAAAATAAATGTTATAAAACATTTATGCAATGATAGTCGAGTGAATACTCATTTTTCATGGAAAAATTATTTGGAACGCAATGACGCAAGTTTCGAGTTTTGAATCATCCGTTAACTCGTTTAAACGAGACCCGAACCATTTATTAACAAAAATTACACGTTTGGTCCCTATGGAAATATTTACACAATTTACCCTAGACAAATTGTGACTTGTCACTTTTCTTATAACTTTAATATATATATAGAAATTAAAGTTTTATATTACTCATTTTTATAAAATATAAACACACACATGCTCTCTTTTTTCCGGCGAGCTCCCCCCGCCGCCGCCATCACCTTCGGCCATCAGAAACTTTTCCGGCGAGTTTTCCAGCCGAGTTCCGAAACTCTCCCCGCCACCCGATCTATCCGATCTACCGGACCACGCACCGTCACACGCCTCATCTTCAACACCATCATCACAGCTGCACCACCTCACATCCATGCCGCCACCATCTCGTCAGCCATCTACATCATCATCATCATACCACCATCACCACCCAACTGCCGTCGTCACCACGACGCCACCATCACACAAGACAATCATTCATTTGCACATGAAACAACACACGTAATCGTATTACGACTCACCATGTTAGTGACTGTGTACCTAACCGCCACCTTGATGTCACCAAAGGGTGCGCATTGTTTTAGTCCATCCACAAGGTGCTGAGTACGGTTTGACTTTATCTTGTGCTGTTCGGTTTCATTTAAAGTCCATCCTGGGTGCGTTGTATTTCCATAAGCAACAGCGTTTAGGGTGTATGCGTTTTTTAGCTTTGATATAAACTTCGCGTTAAGGGTGTTTGCGTTGGGATTCGGGTCAATATCTATGAGCATCTGGACCGATTAACTCGTCAATCTCTGCTAAATCTCGGGATTATATCCCCTACTCTAATCTACGGTCATCACTAACCCTTGGCATAGCATCATCCCTCAAACTAATTTCCTAGGATCAACTCTACATTGCCAGATCTACCAGACTCCTTAACTCTCTTAGGCGTTGCGTATCAAATCAGCGATGGACAGGGATTAAGTCCGGATATCAAGTGGTAATGCAGCCAAGATATAGATGGTCATGGGTGAAACCTACGGTCTCCTTGTGAAGATGGCTGTTTACCCGCAGATGAGGAAGTACTCGGTATAAATCAGGTGAAGAAATGATTGAAATGAGTGTCTCGAGAGAAGAATTAGATGAAGCATCCTAAGGCTAAATCTAATGGTGCCTTGATGGTACGAATCTAAAGAGAGATATCGGAGAATTGTTCACAGCAAGACGATGATGTGTGAGTAACAGTCCAACCTCTTCCTCGCCAGTCATCAGCGGTCATCATGTGTACCGGCCCATTAAGATGGTAGCGGTACGGTCGACCATGAGGAATAGGCTGTCCAGGTGATAGAATCATAACCCGACGACGAGGTATGATAGGTGATCTCTGGGTAGAAGCGGTAATCTCAGTGAAAGGCGTACCATGGGTAGGTGATGGTGGTGTATCTGGTGTATCACTGTCTGTGGTGTCATCATCCGATGATAAAAATGGTGAGATAGCTGGTAATGGTGGTATATGGTCTGATGATGGATCCTCTGATGGATCAGACTCTGAATCAGATGCAGGTGAGTAATCAGGAGAAGCTGGTGTATAGTCTGGAGATGGTGGTATAGTAGGTGCTATGATAGGTGTCTCTGTGGGTATCACTGGTGTGTCAGTCTGAGTAGCAGGTGGAGTAATCACTGGTGTGGTGTCAGGAATAGTAGTAGGGATAGTACCGAACAAGATCACTCGTCCAGCAGGTGTCCCCACGCTATCCTCTGATGAATCCGAAGAAATCGAGATAACTGAAATAGCCATAACCTGCACAAGCAAAGTTCATATAAATCATCTTTATATCAACCATGCATGATGCAACAATATGAATGGGTGAATGGGTAACTGAATGAATGCAAAGTGAATGAATGAATGAATGAGTCATCGAGCACGTCATGATAGGATGAAATAAGAAATACTTAGAATTATTAGATATACTTAGTATTTAATACGTATATATTATTTACGTAGCACTTAGTTATGTATACGTACTATGTAAGGTCACGTAAGGCACATAATCACGTAGGATCACATACTGGTTATAGTCCAGACCTAGTTTATACTACCTGGTTCTCTATAACCTTGGCTCTTGATACCAAACTGTCACACCCCCAGACGGGGCCTGGACGGAATACGTGTCCGGAGGCGTGACTTTATTGAGCATCTCAAGTACAAAGCATAAAGAACGACCTCTAAGGGTACGTTTTGAAAATAAACACCGTTGCATAGATTGAAAATAATAATAATAAGTTTTACATCGATTAAATTTAAAAGATTCAAAGTTAAAATGCGGAAGCTTAAATAAGTTCAACAACGGTATTTAAAGACATAGATAAATCTCTGGTAAACCGGTACAGGCAAATAGACTTCACATAAGTCAATCAACAAGAGCAACAGCATCCACGCTAAGCACCTGAGAAAAACATGCTTAAAACGTCAACATAAAGTTGAGTGAATTCATAGGTTTAGTTCAAACGTTGTTATAGTAGACCACAAGATATCAAAACGTATGCGACAGTTATAACAGATACAACTTCACATAAAAAGTATTTATGTACATTGCTATAAGTATTTGTTTGCCCTTCCAGGTGTCCGACCAAAGACAACCTAACCAGTACGACATGACATATATCCGTTTATCGGGTGCCCCGTGGGTAGTGAGCGCTACTCATCCGGATAGGGATAATTAGTCCCAATAGATCTATTTATTCACTCGCGCTCCCTCGACTAAGATCTCCAGTCAAGAGATTGACAGTATCATGATAGATTCGGGCATAGTGGTCTAAAAAGCTAACTTCTAGGCAACACGTAAACAGGAAGAAAAAAATCTCACGTAAAGTACTTGTGGCATTTTAAAACAAGCAAATGTTTCTCACCCAAGTTATAAAACATTAGTCAAACGAGTAAAAGAATGGGGCTATGACTTACCTTATACGGTGTGGATCAAAAGGAATCAATCAAGTAAAAAAGAATCTCACGGTTCTAGCGACAACCTATAAAAATAGCGTCGTTTAAGATGATGTACAACGAATAACGCTTAACACAAAACTGATCATGCTGAGCAAGAGTAGACACGCGTAATCCCTTTTTAAAACGTACGTTCAAAATGTTATAAGTTTTTACAGTCTCGAATTTTGAACAATCTCGAAAATATTTCATCTTTTAGTGTATTTCGTCTTTTAGTGTATTTCGTCTTTTAGTGCATTTCGTCTTTTAGTGTATTTCGTCTTTTAGTGTATTTCATCTTTTAGTGCATTTCATCTTTTAGTGTATTTCGTCTTTTAGTGTATTTTGTCTTTTAGTGTATTTCGTCTCTTAGTGTATTTCTTTTTTTAGTGTATTTCGTCTTTTAGTGTATTTCGTCTTTTAGTGCATTTCATCCTTTAGTGTCCCGACACATCAACGTTGACTCAATAACTAAAAATATTGACCTAAACTCGCCACTTACGTTTTTCTACATTTTATCATAAGTTGTGAATATAGAAAGTAATATCGACTTTTATAAAGTTTGCAAAATTTCGGCATGACCTTTCTAAAAATATCAACTTTTCATTTTTATCAACCTCGACTCGTGAAAATATCCGTTTTACAAAATACATCTTTTATTGACTCGAAAGAATATCCGATCCATTTTCGACAGCACCTCAAATATCGCAACAAATCCGTTCTTAAACCTAAACCTCTTTGACATTTAATTTACGCTTCCAACAAATCCAACATCTAACTTAATCTCTTCGCCAACGATATTTAACTCAACATACGATAAATCTTAAATAATCGATATAGCCATAATAATAGCAATATATATATATATCAACATAGTCACAATGAACTTTTAAATGCAAAAGTACAACTACTTTTTATGTTCTTCAGTTTATAAATAGAAATATTAAGCTTTGAGACTTGTAGTTTTATAGAAAAATAGATAATGATTTTTATAACGATCCGCTTTGTACACCTTGTTCGGAATGATCATACGAATGCAAAAGTACAACTTATTTATGAAAAAGTAAAGATGACTTACAAAGAAACACGACGAAAGGTGGATAGAAATCAAAAACAACCCAAACGTTGTTTTATAAAATACCCGGATGAAATAACAATCAACTCGAACAATATATCTTCAAATGGTTGATCAAAGATTAAAAATGAATGGATTTGGGTGTGTGTTTTTAGGCGTCCGAACTCAAAGAGAAAGGAAAAGAGTGAACAAAGTTTATGTGTGTGTGTGAGAATGAATAATAAAGTTAGGGTGAGATAAGAATGAATGTTATAAGCACAAATTTTGACACACAAGTTATGTGTGTGTGTTCCTAGGCGACGGCAAGGGGAGGACAACCAAGGGGGACCAAAATGATCCACCTATCATGAGAGAGTTAGGACAATATGGTTGCTAGGATCATGGAAGCTTGTCTAGTGCATTTGATTTCAAAATTTGAATCCTATACATGCATATACATGCATATCCGGTCACACATGAGGCCAAAGGGGGGACCAAAATGGCCTCAACTATTTTAGGGAACTAGTGCTCACATATGAATTTATTTCCAAGGTCTTGCATGCATACCCATATGTATAGATTAAAACGCGTAACACGCAAATAACGAAACGAGTAACGGTAACACGGAAAAATTACGAAATTTTAAACATTGCCTTAAAACATAAAAACGTGGCTATTGCCAAAATACTACAATGTTTGGTGTCCCGGTTCGCTCCCGGTGATGATTTTCAGATAATAACGAAACAACTTCCCGGTTAAACGGTAAAGCTAAACGAAACTTTTAAAAATTCAAATTTCTAAACAGAAACGGCTATTTTATTAAACGGAAATTATCGGGTTGTCACATTCTTTCCCCGTTAAAGAAGATTTATCCTCAAAGCTTCGGACGCAACCTCTGCGGCGGGTGCAGAGTTGGTGAAAAGGTGCGGGTATTTCTTTTGCATTTGGTCTTCACGCTCCCAGGTGAACTCGGGACGCCTCTAGGAGTTTTCCGAGTGTACTTTGACAATTGGAATACGACTCTGCTTTAGACGCTTGACCTCACGGTCCATAATCTCGACGGGTTCTTCGATGAAGTTTAGTTTATCGTCTACTTGGATTTCATCCAACGGTATAGCAAGCGGTTCATCAGCCATGCATTTCTTCAATTTTGAGACGTGAAACGTACTATGAACTCTACTCAACTTCTCTGGAAGTTCTAGACGATAGGCAACGGTTCCTACTTTGGCAATGATCTTAAAAGGTCCAATATAACGAGGGTTCAGCTTTCCCCGTTTGCCAAAACGTATTACTCCTTTCCAAGGAGATACTTTCAACATGACCTTATCTCCTACTTGAAACTCAAGAGGTTTTCGTCTTACATCGGCATAGCTCTTTTGACGATCACGGGCGGCTTGGATATGGCTCTTGATTTGAACTATTCTCTCGGTTGTCTCGTGGATGATCTCTGGGCCAGTGAGCTGACTGTCCCCAACTTCAGCCCAGCAGATGGGTGATCGACACTTGCGCCCATACAACGCCTCAAACGGAGCAGCCTTAATGCTGGTATGGTAACTGTTGTTATACGAAAATTCTACCAACGGTAAGTGTTTATCCCAACCTTTTCCAAAGTCGAGTACACAGGCACGTAACATATCCTCTAACGTTTGAATGGTTCTCTCACTCTGACCATCGGTCTCTGGATGGTAGGCTGTACTCATATCCAATCGAGTACCTAATGCTTTATGTAGAGACTTCCAAAAATGTGAAGTAAATTTTCCATCGCGATCAGAGATGATCAAAACCGGTACTCCATGCTTTGAGACTATTCCTTAAGTATTGTACTCGTCATTTTGTCTAAGGGCATCTTCTCTCATAGGCAAGAAATGAGCAGATTTAGTGAGACGATCAACGATTACCCAAATCGTGTCTTGCCCAGCTGCTGTCCTCGGCAGTTTAGTCACAAAGTCTATTGTTATGTTCTCCTATTTCCATTGTGGGATCTCTGGTTGAACCAGACGGAAAAGAACTCAGATTGTTTTTGCGAGATTCTATCTTAACCTTTGCACAGGGTTAAACACTTGCTGACATTAAGTGGCAATTTCTGCTTTCATGTTAGGCCACCAATATAACTTCTTTAAGTCCTGATACATCTTATCCGATCCAGGGTGGATGGAATACTTCGACTTATGCGACTCATGCATAATCAAGGCCCTCAAATCACCAAGACACGGAATCCAACTTTGATTGTTTAAGCATAACGTTCCGTCAGCGCGAGGTTCTAACTTGTTAATCATGCCACACAAATCTTCGTTGATGAAGTTCTCTTCCTTTCTGGCTTCCGATTGAGCACTCAAAATCTGCTTAGGAAGGTTTAACCCTATAGTCATAACCAAGGCTCGAACTCGTAGCGGCTTGCTTCTTTCCTTTCGACTCAGGGCATCAGCCACCACGTTCGCCTTTCCTGGATGATATCGGATCTCGCAGTCGTAGTCGCTCAACAATTCTAACCAACGTCTTTGCCTCATATTCAGCTCCTTCTGGTCGAGAATGTGTTGCAAACTCTTATGATCAGTGAACACAACGCACTTGGTACCGTACAGATAATGTCTCCACATTTTCAGGGCAAACACTACTGCACCAAGCTCTAGGTCGTGTGTGGTATAGTTCTTCTCGTGAACCTTAAGTTGGCGGGATGCGTAAGCTATGACCTTCTCTCTCTGCATCAAAACTGCGCCCAACCCTTTATGCGAAGCATCGCAATATACCACGAAGTTCTCACTTCCCTCTGGTAAAGCCAAAATCGGCGCACTACACAACTTTTGCTTCAACAACTGGAATGCAGCTTCTGCCTTTTCTCCCCATTCAAACTTCACGCTCTTCTGAGTCAGTTTCGTCATAGGTCTAGCGATTTTTGAAAAGCCTTCGATAAATCGTCGGTAGTAACCGGCCAAACCTAGAAATTGACGAATCTCAGTGGGTGTCTTGGGCGACGCCCAATCCTTGATTGCCTCAATCTTCGCGGGATCAACGTGAATGCCTTCACTATCAATCACGTGACCAAGAAATTGTACCTTTGACAGCCAAAACTCACACTTTGAGAACTTGGCGTACAATTCTTCCTTCTTCAATAAATTCAAGATCAACTTAAGATGTCCTTCATGCTCCTTTATGCTTTTGGAGTAGATCAAAATATCATCGATGAATACAATCACGAATCTATCCAGATATGGTTTGCACACCCAATTCATCAAGTCCATGAAAATTGCCGGTGCGTTAGTCAAACCAAACGGCATTACTTGGAACTCGTAGTGACCATAGCGGGTCCTAAATGCTGTCTTTGAAATGTCTTCCTCACGAACTCTGAGTTGATGATAACCAGATCTCAGGTCGATCTTAGAGTAGACTCTTGACCCTTGCAATTGATCAAACAAATCGTCGATCCTCGGAAGTGGGTATCGGTTCTTTACAGTAAGCTTGTTTAGTTCACGATAGTCGATACACATCCGAAAAGAACCATCTTTCTTCTTGACAAACAAAACCGATGCTCCCCAGGGTGAGGAACTGGGTCTTATAAATCCTTTATCAGAAAGTTCTTGCAACTGGTTGGATAACTCTTGCATTTCGGCTGGTGCTAATTGATACAGTGCTCGTGCTACAGGTGCAGCACCAGGGACTAAGTCGATTTGAAATTCAACTTGTCGAGCAGGCGGTAATCCAGGCAGATCTTCTGGAAAGACTTCCGGAAATTCCCGTACGATCGGTACATCCTCAAGTCGCCTCTCCTCCGACTTATCCTTAGCTTTCTTGGACGTAACTTATGCCAGATAAACTTGACATCCTTTCTCAATATACTTTTGGGTCTTCGTGCATGATATGATATTCAACTTACTTTCGCTGTCGCAATTATCACCTCGGATTATCAACACCTCATTTCCATAAGGAATACGAACAACCTTCTCGTCACAAACGATCAACGCGTGGTACTTCGCCAACCAATCCATACCAATAATGACGTCAAAACTACCAAGCTCTACGGGCATTAAATCTATGTCGAACGGATGACCTAATAATCTTAACGTGCAACCTCTAAGAACAATATTTGTTTTTGAAATTCTTCCATTGGCAAGTTCTACGGCATAACTAGTGTCTAAAGTGGTTGGTGCAACATCAAGCAAAGCACTAAAGGTAGTCGACACAAAACTTCTATCGGCACCCAAATTGAATAACATAGAAGCATAACAGTTATTGAGAAGGAACGTACCCGTGACAACGTTGGAATCAGGGTTTGTTCCTCCTCCACCAATGGCGTAAGCTCTCGTCGTAGCTTTGTTACCTCCAGTCTGGTTTCCAGTCTTGTTTCCATTCTTGTTTCTTGTCTGGTTTCCACGGTTCTGATTCCTCAACTTAGGGAATTTCCCTCCTGAAATGTCTGGCTTCGCACGGACGTCATAACAAATAATACCCTGCTGATTTCCAACTGGAGCCCTCTGAGTGTTTGGAGCAATAGCAGCCCTACAATCCCTAGTCTGATGTCCAACCTTCTTACAGTTTCCACACCTCATAGTACACAACCCTTCATGGTGCAACCTACACTTATTGCAGTAGGGTAGTGGCCCAGCATACCCCTTTCTTTCATTATTCCCAGCCGTATATGCTCTGGCCACATTTTGCCCACTAGTATTTTGCCTCTTGAACGGCGGTTGCTGTCCACGGTTATCCCTTAGGTTACTTTCCATCCTCCTCTTATTCTCAGCACTCCTTGCAGCATAACCTTGGAGCTTCTTATCCATTAATTGGTTAGCAATGCGTATAGCATCTTGAAGTCTGGCTGGATTCGCAGCAATCACATTCCCTTGAATGTTGTCCGGTAAACCTCCAATAAACCTTTCCACTCTGTCTTCTTCATTAGGGACCATTCTAGTACACAACAAAATCAACTCCTGAAACCTTTGAGTGTAAGCAGTCAAGTCGTTTCCTTTCACGGTCAGATTCCACAATTCAGTCTCCATCTTCTAGATTTCATTCCTTGGATAGTACACTTCTGTCATCAACTTCATCAGTTCAACCCAATTCATGGCATATGCAGCCTCAACACCAATGGTTCTCTTATGAGAGTTCCACCAGGTCAAAGCACTGTCCTGCAGTGTGCATGTAGCATATTTCACTTGATACTTCGGTGGACAATTACTGATATTGAACACAGTCTCCATCTTCTCAAACCAGCGGGTCAATCCGACAACGCCTTCAGTTCCTGAGAAATTATGTGGCTTGCACTTCAAGAAGTCTTGGAAAGTGCACTCTCGAGCCACTGGCATGAAACCTCCATAGTTCATACCATGATTCCCATTTCTATTTCCATTTCCGTTTTCTCCATTCCCTCCATTTCCATTTCCTCCGTTTCCTCCATTTCCATTTCCTCCGTTCTCGCCTTCTTGTTCATCCCCATTCTCATTCAGGGGTTCAAGGGTCCTTGCGGCTTCACGAGCCTCCATCTCTTCAGCTACTCGGCGGTTAACCAATTCTTCAACTTCCTCGTGAGTCATGGATGCTCCGGATCGTGTGTTAGGCATCTTCCTACAACACAACAATATAACGCTTGGTAAGATTTCTAGGTGATGTGAAATTGCTAACAGGGTTAAATAAAATTTACGGTTAATTCACATAGAAAATACATGATCGAAATACATATTCATGGAAACCCTATAATGCATGACGCAAGAGCATAAGTAAATCAAATCATGACATCATATCATAGATAAATATCAATTTCATATCATCGAACATTAGTGATTACATCACAACGTTTCAAAATACAGAAAATACGAGTTCTAACACTACGGTCATCACTAAACGCTACTACTCAATGCTGCAATACTAACGAACATCTCTAAGGACGGTAGCCCATGTGCTTCCTAGCACACGCCTCAAGTCTGCCAACTCTCACTCGATCATAAAATCGAAGTCGTCGTATCTGTCTCAGCTCTCTCTGCATACGTGACATGCCGCGCTGGAGTCGGTCAACTCTCTGACTCTCAACACTCGCGGTGCCTCTGAGCCTCTTGTTATCCCTCTCCAACTCAGCAACCCTCTCAGTCAAAGCAGTGACTGCCGACTCAACCCTAACAATCCTATGTCCCTGCTCTCTCTAAACTCCCTCAATAGCCTGTATACGATGGACTGGGATAGCCTGAGTGTGATCATGGAACCTCTGAACCAAATCTCCCAATGTCTCATACGTAACCTCTACTGCTCCCTCCTGAGCAGGCTCAGGAATATCCTCTGGCATCGCAGGATGCGTAACCCTCTCAACTCTGACCTCAACCGGGCCTCTCACACCCGTCTCTGTCTCATCTCGATCAACAGCCTCAACTACAACTCTAGCATCAATCCCTCTATCCCTAAGAGCATCTGCGTAAGCAATACACTCGTCAATCTCTGCCTGAATCTCTAGATCAATATCCTGCTCTAAGTGAGGCTCATCACTAACCCTGACAATAGCATCATCCCTCAAACTAATCTCTCTAGGATCAACCTCTACATCTGCCAGATAACCAGAATCCTTAAAAAGTCTCTTTAAAGGACGATGTATCAAATCAGCACGGACAGGAGATAAAGCTCCGGATACAGGTGATAATGCAGGTACAGACGTCGTGGGGGACCTACGTCTCTTGTGAGATGGCCCCGCAGAAGTACTCGGTAAATCAGGTGAAGAATGATCTGACAATGAGTGTCTCGAAGAAGAATCAGATGAAGCATCCGAATGAAAATCTGATGATGCCTCTGATGACGAATCTGAAGAAGAATGATCGGCAGAATGTCTCACAGCAAGACGATGAGTGGGTAACGGTCCAACCCTCTTCCTCGCAGTCATCATGTGTACCGGCCCATTAAGATGGTAGCGGTACGGTCGACCATGAGGAATAGGCTGTCCAGGTGATAGAATCATAACCCGACGACGAGGTATGATAGGTGATCTCTGGGTAGAAGCGGTAATCTCAGTGAAAGGCGTACCATGGGTAGGTGATGGTGGTGTATCTGGTGTATCACTGTCTGTGGTGTCATCATCCGATGATAAAAATGGTGAGATAGCTGGTAATGGTGGTATATGGTCTGATGATGGATCCTCAGATGGATCAGACTCTGAATCAGATGCAGGTGAGTAATCAGGAGAAGCTGGTGTATAGTCTGGGGATGGTGGTATAGTAGGTGCTATGATAGGTGTCTCTGTGGGTATCACTGGTGTGTCAGTCTGAGTAGCAGGTGGAGTAATCACTGGTGTGGTGTCAGGAATAGTAGTAGGGATAGTACCGAACAAGATCACTCGTCCAGCAGGTGTCCCCACGCTATCCTCTGATGAATCCGAAGAAATCGAGATAACTGAAATAGCCATAACCTGCACAAGCAAAGTTCATATAAATCATCTTTATATCAACCATGCATGATGCAAAAATATGAATGGGTGAATGGGTAACTGGATGAATGCAAAATGAATGAATGAATGAGTCATCGAGCACGTCATGATAGGATGAAATAAGAAATACTTAGAAATATTAGATATACTTAGTATTTAATACGTATATATTATTTACGTAGTACTTAGTTATGTATACGTACTATGTAAGGTCACGTAAGGCACATAATCACGTAGGATCACATACTGGTTATAGTCCAGACCTAGTTTATACTACCTGGTTCTCTATAACCTTGGCTCTTGATACCAAACTGTCACACCCCCAGACGGGGCCTGGACGGAATACGTGTCCGGAGGCGTGACTTTATTGAGCATCTCAAGTACAAAGCATAAAGAACGACCTCTAAGGGTACGTTTTGAAAAATAAACACCGTTGCAAAGTTTTAAAATAATAATAATAAGTTTTACATCGATTAAATTTAAAAGATTCAAAGTTAAAATGCGGAAGCTTAAATAAGTTCAACAACGGTATTTAAAGACATAGATAAATCTCTGGTAAACCGGTACAGGCAAATAGACTTCACATAAGTCAATCAACAGCATCCATGCTAAGCACCTGAGAAAAACATGCTTAAAACGGTCAACATAAAGTTGAGTGAATTCATAGGTTTAGTTCAAACGTTATTATAGTGGACCACAAGATATCAACACGTATGCGACAGTTATAACAGATACAACTTCACATAAAAAGGTATTTACGTTGCACTAAGCTCATGACACCGAAGCTAATTACGTTTATAGCATAGTATATTGCTAGGTTGAAACAAGCCCCCGAGGTAACTGACCAAGACTACCTTCTTAAGTTTCGACATGGTATATATCCGTTTATCGGGAGCCCCGTGGGTAGTGAGCGCTACTCACCCGGATAGGGATAATTAGTCCCAATAGATCTATTTATAACACTCGCGCTCCCTCGACCGGTCCTCCAGTCAAGAGATTGACGGTTCATGATAAAGTGGGTAGTAGTGGTTCTAAACGCTATAGGCAAAACCCGTAAACAGGGAAATCTCATGTAAACGTACTTGTGTCCAGTTTTAAAATAAGTAATGTTTCTCACCCCAAAGTTATAAAAACAACTTTTATTCAAACGAGTAAAAGAGTGGGGTACATGTAACTCACTTATAGGGTAGTGGATCAAAAGGAATACAATCAATGTGAAAAATGAATCTCACGGTTCTGCGACAGCTATCATATAGTCGTCGTTTAAGAATGATGTACAACGAATAACGCTTAACGCAAGAACTGATCATCTGAGCACGAGTAGACACGGCGTATCCCTTTTTAAAATGTACTTTCAGAAGTTATAAGTTTTGACAAGTCTCGACACTTCAAAACATCTTAGAAAATATTTCGTCTTTTAGTGTATTTTGTCTTTTAGTGTATTTCTTCTTTTAGTGTATTTCGTCTTTTAGTGTATTTCGTCTTTTAGTACATTTCGTCTTTTAGTGTATTTCATCTTTTAGTGTATTTCATCTTTTAGTGTATTTCGTCTTTTAGTGTATTTCGTCTCTTAGTGTATTATTTCATTTACTATTTTAAATTTATAAAAATTTATTTCATTCCGATGCATTTCGTCTTTGTAGTGTATTTTCGTTCTTTAGTGTCTTTCGTCTTTTAGTGTATTTCGTCTTTTAGTGTCCCGACACATCAACGTTGACTCAATAACTAAAAATGTTAACCTAAACTCGACACTTATGTTTTTCTACATTTTATCATAAGTTTGATAATAAAAGTATATTTTCGCCGCCTTTATAAAGTTTACGAAATTTCGGCATGACCTTTCTAAAAATATCGACCTTCTATTTTTATCAACCTCGACTCATGAAAATATCCGTTTTACAAAGTACATCTTTTATTGTTCGAAAGATATATACCGATCTTATTTTTGACACACTCAAATTCACAACAACCGTTCTAAACTAAACCTCTGTGACATTCAAATTTTTGCTTACACAAAATCCAACATCTAAACTTAATCTGTCGCAAACATATATTTAAACTTAATATACGATAAATTTAATAACGATATAGCCGTAGTGATAACAATATATAGTATATCAAATTGTCACAACGAACTTTTTAGCCACAAAAGTACAAACTACTTTTTATGTTCTTCCATTTATAAACAAGAATGTTAAACTTTGAGACTTGTAGTTTTATATAGGTTTATGCAGTTTTTAAACCTTTGTTTTTACAAAATGAATTGTACAACTAGTATGTATGCATCATAAGAAGTATGAAAGTACAAGTTATTTGAGAATTTGAAGACTTACAAAAATTAGAAGATTTGGATGGTGAACAAAGATTAATAACAACCCAAATGTTGTTTAACAAATACCCGGATGATACAAATGATCAAACCTTCAATAGATCTTCAAGTGTTAATGATCAAAGATGAAAAATGTATGGATTTGTGTAAGTGTTTGTTGGTTCGTGGGTTTGAGGGAACAAAGGAGAAGAGAAAACTCAAAATGCAAGCATGTGTGTGTTATGAATGAACAAATGAATATATGGTGGATTATATGCACAATGTTTACTTCACACACTAATAGTGTATGTGTGTGTGTACCGAAAATGAGACAAGAGAGCCCAAGGGGACCAAAATGATCCTCAAATCACAAGTTTGCTAGTACAAGGTTGTTCCAAATAAGGTGGAAATGTTGTCTCATGGTTTGAATTCAAAATTTGCATCCTAGGAATGTATGTATGTGTGTGACCGGTTGAAGCATGGCCAAAAAGGGGGACTGATTGGTTGGATTCACATCGTAAATATATATAATATATAGTAAAATATAAAATATATAAATAAGTATAA
>BQNB010121569.1:0-12622 GCA_026074375.1 Tanacetum coccineum
AACTAAGCAACTATCCTGAATACTATTAGATTCTCCTAGAGTTCTACTAGTTTCTGCAAGAATAGATTTGCACTCAGTTTACTTTTGAGTCAATGTTGCATTTGCTTTCTTTAATTGCTTTTGAATCTTTTTATTTTCATCGACATCAAGCTTTGAATCTTTTTATTTTCATGGTCATCCTGAATATCATTATCACACATATCCGGTGAGTCAGGAGTGACATTACTATCACCCTTTTCCACTGCACATGTGTTACTAATGGATTCAGATTGGTCAAAATGTTGTATGTCATTGGCAAACACATTATCGTCAGTATTGTATTGTACCTGTTCCAATGGCTCAGAATCAGTTCCTAAGTCTGCATTAGGAACCTCCTGGATCTTTGCCATGTAGCTGTAATGTGCTTCCAACTCTTGTTCATCAATCTCTTCATCTGTGTCTGCTAGCCAGTCAGGTTGCTCTGCTTAAAGTTGAACACCTTTCTCAGCTTGTTTACACAGCAACATCTTTTCCTTGTGATACGTAGAGTCTTTAACCCGTTTTGGCTTTCTGCATTCCTTAGCATAATGACCAAATTCCTTGCAGTTAAAACACTGTATCCCAGACTGTTGTACTATTGGACCACCTACAGTTTCCCTAGCCCCAACAACATTTACTGCCCTCTGATTCCTAAACTGTCCAGTCTGATTGTCATTCTTATACCTTGGAGTAGTATCTACATTCTTGTTTCTGGTGTTTGAGGAAGTTCTAAGGGTGTTGTTGTTAGGTTTGTAGAGTTTCTTGAAGTACTTTGCAATGAGAGCCAAATTTTTCTGCATGTATTTATCCTTCTGAGCTTGTTCAGGATCACTGTCTTCTTCAGAAGCTGACTCAGATGGTGGTGTGATTGGTTTGGCTATCTCTTTGCCTTTGTATCTTATAGTTGCATAAGATCCGGTTGGAAGTGAAGCTTTTGATGTTGGTGCATATGATTTGTGAGGTTTTAATGTTTGATAACAAGGGTCTTGAAGTGTTTGTACAGTAGCAACAAGTGCTAATGGGTTAGCATTCTTGGCCATTCTTTCAGCACGGAGTTCATTAACTTCCTTTTGGTATTGTTTCAGAATGTCAAAGAGCTTATGGTATGAAACTTCATCCAACTTGTGTTGTTGCTTCACAATTGTGACAAATCTTGACCATTATGGTTGAAGTTGTTGAAGAAATTGAACATTGACTTGCATCGTTGCAACTGTCAAGTTGTTTCTGATCATTTCATTCATCATTTTGTAGAATCTTGTGTAGTAAGACTCAATTGTTTCTCCATCGTGAGAGGTGAATTGACCAAACTCCCAAAATAAGTTTGTCTTGACATCTTGAATATTGAGTGATTCACCTTGTTGTAGCCTTTCGATGGCTTCCCACATTTCTTGAGCTGTCTGACATGCATCAACAGTTGAGTATATTTCATCTCCAATTCCAGTCAATATCAAATGAATCGCTTCTTTTTCTGATTCAAAATGAGCTCTGTTCTCAGGAGTCATATTCGTAACAGTCTCGACTGTTGTTTGTTCAGGAACTGCTGGAGAATCCTCTGTTGCAGGAACAGCTGGTGTTGTGACAATCGTTGGAGTGTAAGGACCTTTAAGAATGCACTTCCGTAAGGCATCACCATTTGGTCTTGTATCAATGTATCGTAAGAACCGTGATCGCCATTGTGCATATCGTCCTGTTGCAAGCATTGGTGGACGATCCCTTGAACCTGCTGCCATTATGTTGTTATGCATTTGACTGTCGGTTGTGGAAGTTACAATTGGAGTTGTCATGATGAATGATTAAAGAATTATGAAGTGAAAAATGATTGAAGGATCTTAAGTGTTATGAAGTGTTGATTGGATTATGGTTTTAATTGAAAGTAATTAATTTCCACGGGATTTTACAAGTCAAAGATTTAAACCGAGAGATTGAGTTCTTTCACGGGATTTTACAAAATCGAGAGAAAACCGTGAAAAGTTAATTGTTGTTGTTAAAGTTTGTTGATTATGTTCTTGTAGTCCGAATTAAAGTCCAAAGTCCTCGTATTTAGTCCATGAAGTTTGTTTGTCTTGATGTGATGTTTTGATTAAACAGTGATTAATATATATTCCTAAATTCGGTCAAATACCACCTGATCAAAACGCAATGACTTTAGTCAAAACGCAACTATCTTTGAACAAAACGCAGTTACTTTTCTTAAGCGAAACGCAATGTCTTCTATGATCAAAACGCAGTGACTTCGAGTAAAACGCAGTGTCTTCTAGCAAAACGCAATGTTCTTTGAGCAAAACGCGGTCTGTCTTGGACACAAAACGCAATGTTTAAAAAAAATTGGGCAGAGTAACATTTAGTCAAAATGCAATGATGGTCTTTGATGAGCAAAACGCAACTAGTTGAGAACAAAATGCAGCGACTTGAATCAAAACGCAACTACTTGAGAACAAAACGCACCGACTTGAATCAAAACGCAACTACTTGAGAACAAAATGCAGTGACTTGAATAAAAACGCCATGTCTTCCAATCAAAACGTAACCAGTACAAATGTCACTTTCAAGTACAGTACTAGTTTGTCTCTATTCTCAAAACGCAACCAATAATTTTGTCAAAACGCAATGACGAAAAAACTTCAAACTACCTCGATTTCACCCATTTATCCACGAACTAAGCTATAAAACTACGAAGATAGATGTAAGAACTTGTTCTAGCCACGAAAGTACAAAGATTTAACAACTTAACCACGAAAATATAAATCAAACCATGGTTTTTTCTTGTTTTTCTAGTTCGAACCAAAAATAAAAATAAAAGGCCACGAAATTTGTTATTTAATCCACAAATCAAACACTAAACACCCGAGGCTCTTGATACCAAATGTCGGTTACCCTATATCACTTCACTTCATTATCATGTTGCTCGAATACAAGTAGAAAAGAGAAGGAAATTATGAGAATTGTAGAGAGAGAAACTAGAGAGAGAAAATGAAAGAGAATGGGAAGTTTACTTGCAAGACAAATGTTTACAAATGAACCAACACCATTTTCCTTGATGGAAAATGGTATATATACCCTACACAACTACATGGGGCGTGTGGGCTTTTACTTGGGCCGGGCTCGGGATTGACTTGGGCTTTAGCCCGATACACATACAATATTAGCTTACATTTACGAGCCCGTTTACCCTTCTAGCCTATTACAACGTATAATTAATTAAGTGACCGAGACCTAATATAATGAACGAACTTCCTTGTTCGACTCAATATTTTGAGGCTAACAATCTCCCCCGAAGTGAGTTCATTGTGACACTCCTTCGTGAGATCAATGAGATTGCTTTTGTCGTTAAGCTCTTGTGATCTTTGTCTCTGTCTACGTTGTAGGCTTGTTCCTTCATGCTTTGTGATCTTTGATCTTGAGCCTTTGTCATTGTCTTTCGACTTCGTCTTTATGTCCGAGATCTTTAAATCTTTTCCTTGCTTGTCTTGATCATCTTTGCCACCTTGCGATCTTGTGTCTTGACCAACATGCTCATACTTTGCATCATCTTGAAAGCTTGCTAACAATCTCCCTTGATAGACTTGATATCTTTGAAGGAAGATCTTGTATATCAGAGTTTGTGCGGAAGTCTTTGTCTTTAATTCTTGAGCTTTCATGATTCTTGAATCTTGATGCTTATAGAATGTCTTTGTAGTTTGAGCATGAGCATGTGGTAATGAATCCGACTTCAGCTGGAATGAGGCATCACCATCTCCATCTTTATGTATCCTGAAATAAAACAGTTAGCAATAAAGCGGGTGGACGAATATGGCTTTGTCATTCGTCCGGATTTGGTTAGATTAACCTCCGGTTCCGTAGGACCGTTTTACAGTATAAATACTGTACCTGTGATCAGGTAGATTCAAAGAATCTCCTTGACAGGGTTTCCAGCTCAAAGCGTAGGTAACAGGGCCCGAACTTAGCCTTACCCGTAGGCCCAGACTTTTGTAAACTATAAAAGCTCAGGTTTTTTTCGGCCTGGTCCAAGCCCGGCTCGGCCCGAGCTTTATGCACCTCTACAAGTATGAAACAATTCCGATTTGACCCATCCCAAGCCCAAGGAATCGATCAAAAGATTTATAACATGGACCATGGATCTGATCATATCCACATCTGCCAACAAAAAATTAAAAAATAATAACAAATTCATTAATAATTAAAAAATTAATACTTAACAATTTTTTTATAATTAAGTCTTATGCATGCACATGTATTAAAACTAGTTAATACTTACGTGACCACTTAAATTTATTAATTAATAGATACTTTTTTATTTATAAATAAATAAATTAGACTTATAAAAAATATTAATTTTTGAAATTTACTAATAATTAGGTATTAATTTATCGAGTATATACTATAACAAAAAGTTTGAAACAAATTCCTTGTTACTAAAAAAATAAAGAAGAATGCTACAATCACATCATTTTTACAAAAAAAATTCTTATACCATGATGTGTCTAATTATTGATATTAAAAACAAGAAAGATAAAATATAGCCAAAGATAAAATATAGTCGAGGATAATTGGTTGTAGCATTCCTCGAAAAGAAAATCTATAAAAACAAAGGCTAACTAGAAATTGGATACCAAAATAAAATAGGCCCCGTGCCCGTCTCATCTCTACAACACAAAAAGGGGCAAAAAGAAACTCCACAAACCCTAATTTATCAAAATCGTTAACAATGGCAAAGCGGGAGCTGTCAAACACATTACGCAACTTAAAGGTATATACTACAATCCTCAAATTCCTCATTAATATGTTATTTTTCAGCTTTAGTTTCACCAATTGCTATGCTTAATTTTTAACTTATGCCGTAATTAGATGTGTTTATGTAAATCGATATTTATTATACTTGTATGATATAGTTTATGCAAAGAGGAGCTAACAAAGAGGACAAAATTAAAAAGGAAGAAGAGGTTGTTATTAAACCTCATGGAAATTTTATTGCTCCTAAAAGATGGTATTTATTTTTATCTTACTTTTTTCTTTTCTTTAGTTGTTACGCTCCCCTTTACTAAATGTATCATTGCGTCGTTCTTCGGTTCACAAACTTTGTGGTTGCTATATCACTTAATTTAATAGGAGTGTTACTTCGTTATTCGGAGATTACTGTAACATATATATGTATGCTAATATTGTTAAATTTCATGAGTACAAAAACCGATAGGTCCACTTGTTTTTTTCATAATACAATTTGTAGCAATATTCCCCATCTCCCTGCCATTGTAGCAAATTTGCTCCACACTAGTTAATTTCGAAGCATGTGACGCGTCTTATGTCTTACCATAATGACAACAAGTCAAAGTGTCCTTAATCAAGCACTATTATGTGAGATTTATGGTAAGAGTTACCAAGACATACCAAATGGATATATGACATATCCTTGTACCTTGATTTCTTGAAAGCTCGAATTATCTTTGTTTCGCTTTTAGAGGACCTTGATGGTCCATCACATCTTCTATACTCACATAATCTCTAACTCGCATACTCCCGGAGTATTGCCCCTTAAAAGCGAAGCCATTTTCAATTCGTCTACTTGCCTCCATACGTGCTCCAAGGGTGGCTTTGCTTCAAAGAACTATATATTACTTGTATGGTAATGCCTTTACATAACGATCTCGTCTAAACACAATCTCCTCGCACACTGTAGCTTCTTATTAGAAGCTATTTTGTAGTTATCAATATTTAATTATTTACGTCTCCCGTTCTCTAGTTTACAAACTCTTTCTTGATTCGTTTAATTGCTATCAGACCACAATACCTGTCTTTGACTTTGTTGGATAGGTCCCAAGTCAAAGTATCACTCATAGCACCCGATATAGCCTTCTTCACTGGATTCCACCACTCTGTTGACCCTTGTGCCTCATTTCAATCAATATCAATAGTCTTCCATTTTTAGAATCTGTTTCAAACATGCTGGTGGTTCAATGCTCCCATTCAAAATAGGTGGTTTACATTTTATGATGGTTTAAGGTACTCACTTGTGGATTGCAATGATGACCACCATTTTTTCACAATCCTCCTATTACCGTTCATGCTGGCTTTCTGTTCATCCTCCTCATGACGATCATACATATATTAGTTCACTTTTGAAAACATTGCAATCATGACAGATCTCGTTTTAGCCGTGTGAGCAACAATCTCATCAGCTTCTTCAAGATTGCTAAAATTGAGGACAAAGGACTAAGAAGATGAGATGCTGAATTAGCTAGCGCGAGATATGCCATGATTGCTAGGGTTTTACTAATGAACAGAAACATTGATGGCCGTCATGGAGAGGTGTGAATATGAAAACAACGAACCGTAATGGGATGGGTTTTGGAAATGGTGGTTGTTACTAAAACTTTCATGGAATGTTAACCATCTACATCCAAAAGGAGCGTCAGTCTACTCAAAGGTGGAGTCTCATGGTGGAGCAGACTTATGAGGTTGTTGGATGAGGAAACTGTAGAATGATGGAATTCAGTAAACTAGGTTCTCCTGAGAGTTCCTAAACTTGAAAAAAGGGTGACACGAGCATTGATAAGTACAAGACGACTTTCGCCTTTTTGAAGACAGTGTCCGGACAGGAGATCATTGGTTGCTCACTATGTAGAGGGGTCACCGTATAAAAATTGTATAACTATTAGAAGCAAGGCCAAATTTAACGTTACTATTTTTCTGAAAGGCAAATGTTCTCACGCGTATTTTACCTCACACATATCTTGACCGAGACTTGAACTCTTAACCAGTTGGTCACTAAGGAAAGTAACTCAATTAAGCTGATATCGCTCTCATGTCTTAAAAATCGGAAAGTCAACATATCCTTAACCTCTTAGTTGATGGCATAAGAGGAAATGGGATGGACCATCCGGGTCCTCTTAAGACGAACATGGGTAACTTGTGCTTTTGGAAATTAGAGCACAAAGCTGGATCCATTTGGTGTTGTAACTCCTCATACAAGGGGGAATAGACTAGGGATACCTTAACTTGTTGCCATTGTGGTAAGACAGGTCACATCATTCGAGATTGTATGAGTGCGGCGCAAATCTGCTACAGTTAGAGGGACATGGGGTACATTGTTGCAGATTGTCTAAAAAAGAAAATGGGTGGAGCCAGCAGGTCGGATAAAAGGTCGACTTATTTAATACAAAGAGTTGGGCCTTTCAAATGGACGTCCAAGGAAGCAAAGGGTGACAGCATGTGAAGTACTCGTTTGGTTCCCAAAAACAATGTGTGGTTGACAAAGGAGATAAAATTGTGTTCTGTGTGGCAGGCGTTACAGTATAAATCATGATCATTATGTACTTAACCATCCATTAGGGTATAGTTGCTCTAAAGATGCATCTGCTTGATTTCTAGTTTCATTTTAGTTTGCTAAATTCATAAGGCTCTATATCTTGATGGCTTTTTTTTTGTTCCAATGCCAAAAGGAAGGTGTCAAATTTAAAAATAAATTACTGTGATCTTTGTAAATCGCCCCTTTTAATCATAGTACTCAGCCATTGTCTTCTTTTTGTAAGAACAGAAATGTAGTCATCTGGTGATATGATAGTTAAGATTATTAATTGCAGCATATCTTGGTAGATGGCTACCTATATTTGTAGTTCTTTATCTTCCTTTGTCACGATTATACTTCTTTTTTATTAATATGGTATTATTCATGTAGTATGGTTATTATGGAAGGGGATCCCAGTCCAGGTGCCATTAGAGGCCGCATGTCATTTCAAAGCTTTAATCCTTCTATTGATGTAAGTATAAGGACTGAGGGGTATTAGCCTTTGGCTATATTAATTTCTTCTGTCATTAGAGGCCACATTTACTATATTTAATGTTATGTTTTTTTGTAGAAATTAAATGAAGAGGCTTCAAACCCCAGACAATCTGAAGGTGATGCTACACCCTCTGGAGATCAAGGAGGAAAACTGTTTAATAGGTTTGGTTATCCATGAACTTTATTTAAATGTACTTCTGTTTGATTAAACAATTAAGGATTCTTTATGCATTTGAATGTACATTACTTTGTGGCTATCATTTTAGCTCAAAGTCACATATCTTAAAGTCGTCATTATATTTTTGTTACAGAGAAAATGAAGAATCGGTAAGATGGAAAGATGAAACCTCGAATAGCAATAAAGCCAATGGAGACCTTAAAAGGAAACAAGTCGAAGAGGTACATTTTCCCAATAAATCACCTAATACTGTTGAAGGAAACCAGAGTTCTTCAAAGAACAGTAGAAAAAATTCTCATAAGCCACCTAAGCGAGGAAAGCTAGACTTCAATGTTCTAAGATCTCCAAACAGTCAAAGCAAAAGGGACTGATCTTTTTCAGGTTATACAGTTAAGAATATGCTTTTATTATTTTATCTTTGCTCTAAAACTTCATAGTTTAGTTGCATTGTAACTTTCCAACAAGCTTATCATGTTATTGAATAAGTTTTCGTTTTCTGTGAAAATGTAATCCAGCTACCCATTGTTTAACTGAGTTATGTTAGTTTGGAATGAAAGAACAGTTTTTGCCCCTCCACTGCCATATAATGTTTCTGATTGAACGTTATATGTTTGATACCCATTCTTTGCTATCTTTTGAGTGTGAATTAAGTTTTTGTATGATCTATTTGTCAGAAACAAAAAAATGTTTGATAATGTGTACTATTAAACTAAATCTTAGTTTCTGAAACTGAATGATAAGCAGGATGTAAAGATATATTGGATCATAGTAAACATTCTAACAGGTTTTTGTATTGAGGGTACAAGTTCGATAGTGACATGGTATTTACATTTTTGGTGTTTGGTTTAGTATGGGTATGAATTTGATACCGTAAAATTGAGTATCTAGTATACAGACTTAAAGGGTTTGATTTAGAAATTCATACTTGGCCACATTCTGTTATGTTTCCAAACCTAAACCCAGACTGATAGTAATTCGTTGATTCAAAACCCATTTAAAAATAGGAGATTTTTTAGGCAAATCATATTAGGTTTTTCAAAGAGTGGTAATTTTGCTAGTTGCCAAAAATATCATCCAGTGTTGAATCCTTTTGTGCTTAACAGCACAATAATTCATCAATGTTAAGTCTCGGGGCACAATTTGACTCGTATAGGCAGGTCAAACATCATGTGCTGTGACTTAGTGGTGCTTTGCAGTTGTTTTACTCCTAGAACTAACAGTATATATAATATAATCTTTAAATACTAGTATATAATATAGGCAGGTCAAACATCATGTGCTGTGACTTAGTGGTGCTTTGCAGTTGTTTTACTCCTAGAACTAACAGTATATATAATATAATCTTTAAATACTAGTATATAATTTTGACGTTTACTCTTCTTGATCCTTCATATGTATAAATTATTCAAAATTGGAAGCTTCCTAGGAATTCATGACCTTTTTGTGGTAAGGATCAGGTTCAGTGAATTGTCAAAGCATACTGAAAAGGAATATACAATTATATCAGTGAAAACGACAAGGTCGACTTTATCACAGAAAGGTAAACAACATGATGTTGAAAAATATACCCATTGATCTTTCTTCCTTTCTATTCACACTTCAACAGTCTTTTTATCTGATCATTAAGAAACTAATCAAGACTGAAAATAAGTAGTTATGTGCTAAAATAGATTTGGACATTGATAAGGTTATACAACATGCTGTCTTGCTGCAAAAGATGATATGTGAATTTTATTGTTTTTTTTAGTTCGTTGAAGGTTGTGTTTGCGCCCTGACTGGTCTAAGTCATATTACTTAAACAATAAGCTATACTATTATACCTTTATTATATCTTAATAATGCTTGATAACCATTAGATCAATGTTAATTTTTGCCACTATTCTCCTATCATGCATGCTTAACAGTATTGACTTTTTGATGCACTAGACAATGTCGGAACCTTTTAATATCAATAGGATCACTAGGAAATAATTAGAAAAGTTTTGATCTTGAGTCGCACTAAATTTTGAAAAAAATAAAGCCACAAAGAATAATAAAAATGCATCTAGGGTTCTACTGTCTTTACTCTTTAAGCAGGTTTCCATATAGAACATGCATACAGAACTCTCCCTTTCCATCCTTGTAACAACCATTTCCCATCTTCATCCACAAGAAAATCCTTATGGTAATTCGACCTTACCTTCGACTTCACTTCCTCGGCTTTATCCCGATACAGTGGGACCTGCTTAAATCCAGCTCGAACAACTCTTGATTGCCACTGCTTGTAAGTCTCCGGCCTTTCCATTCTGGTAGTTCCTTCACACGCTACCACATTCATAATTTCTCTCCCAAACAACTCTTGTTCATACAAAGCTCTATGTTCACTGTCTCGGGGTGATGTGCTGTCAAATATATCGAATAAAGTCGAAAAATGGAACAGAGCCTCTCTGAACCGATTCAGCAAGAACGGTGCATTGTAGGCCCCGTTAAGAATGCCGAGAACAAACATGTCTGGGTTGATTTGTCTAATCAACTGCAAGACTGCGTCTCTCGGGCTGCCCTCGATAACCGTCTCATCAAGAATATTCCTTAGACGGTTAACCGAGTTGACTACAGTTAATTCATTTCTATCCAGATTCAGTTCTTCAATTCTAATCTCGTCCCATTTCTTTGCTATGCCGTTGTACTTGAATGGCACTTTAAACCGTTTGCAGTATTTTGCAATACGTCTACCGGTTTCTTCAACCCTCTCTGCTGGGCGGAACCCCGGTTGTGGAAGGTCTATACCAGTAATCTGGAGCATGGGTGGGCCACCAGGTCTCAAAGACAAAGCCTTGATTAAACATGGCCATTGGAACCCATATAAGATCCCAAAATCTATAATGTGAAGCTTATCTTTTCCTCTTGAAAATCTATTAATCGATCCGTTTGCTAAAATATTACTCATTCGGTGAAACGGGCACGCCATTAAGTACGAGTGGTAAGCTTTTAAGATTTGAGCACATGATATTTTTTTAAGACTCGCTTCACGGTAAACCTCGGCCCCAGTACCGGCTAAACGGGCCTCAATTGCCATAACAAAGTAATGCGCCAGTCTTTCTGTAGAGTCTCCATGTTGATTACAATGCTGCTTAATTTTCTTCAGCACCTCATAAGCCGAACTATGATTGTAGTTTGTGATTGCTTGAGCACATTGAATTAGCAAATCCCTTAAATCAACCACGAGGTCTTGTGTAATCGCGTTCTTCTTCCCTCGTGGTCGTCCTCTTTTTGATACTTCATTCATACTTTTCGGTTGAGGTTCATGCTCATACAACAGTAAATCTTCATCATCCTGCTCTGCCTGATCAGATTCCAAATCTGATGTCATCGCCATTTTTGTTTCGCGCTCCCCTTCGTGAACAGGACTTCGCTTTCGGGTGTAATTCAAATTACAGTTAGCGATAGAAAAGTTATTACCGCTGTCATCACTGGTTAAAGTTCCACTTCCACCCGAATAATCAGGTGAAGGCACAGGCTGCTTATTGACAAGCACGTTGTAATAAGCAGCTTCAGCTTGTAACGCCATACACTCGTTGTACATGCATGGTTTTGCTTGCAGATCGTCTTCTTCCATTAACATTTGGTTTAGGTACTTGAGAACGGTATCATAATGATCCTGTTCTCCCAAGCAATCCCCTTCGAGTACAATCGACGAGGATTGCTCCTGACTAAACTCGGGTGCCGGGTCATTTGTTTGCTGGTCAAAAGGGGATTGAGCTGTGTGGTGGTTATAGCTGTTGAGGTAGTTGTTCATGGCAGTTGCATATAGAGTGTCCATAAAAGAAGTTTGAAAGTTGAGATATGAAACAAATACAGGGGTGTTAGGGTGTTAATATATAGAGCAAGTGGATGGTGTTTTTGCTTTATATAAAGGTTTTAAAGCTTATGGAACAAGTATTGGTGGATAATTGGATGTTTAAAATATACATAAATGAAGGTTCATGGAACTTGGGAGATGTTGGAGGAAGAATAGCCACCATGGTTACAGGCAACCGGTTGGTCAGGTGAGGTTCAATCCAAGTGAAGGAAGATTCAAACGAAGTTTATATATATTGAGCCAAGTTGGATTAGTCAATTGAGTGATTGGCTAGATGTTAACATGATATGATACTGACACCAACAAAATCACATTAATATATTATTGTGTATTATTGTGTTCTAAAAGGCGCGCCTTTGCGGCGTCAAGGCGTTGCTAAGGCGTGAGGAATGGCATCGGCGTTACGAAATGGATCAAAGGCGTCGACTTTAGGCGTGAAAATGTACGATAAGGCGTGAGGCGTGGCGAGCCTTTTAGATTCAACTCCGATAATTTTTTTTTCAAAATGAAGAATATTGAGTACATATAAAGATAGTTTCTTAACTGTATTCACATGTACAATGTTTTATGTAAACTCAATGCATATGAAATATGATATATGTTGATAAAATAAAATGCCTAAAAACATTAATAATATTTTTTCACATCTTTACGTTTTGATAATCACAAAATATAAAAACGTTCAACGTAAAATTAAACGTAAACAAGTATTTAGTAGTAAATATTTATTTCAAACTTATATCACTCCAAGGTATGAATAAACAAATACTTGATGCATTTTATGATCAAATGAAACTTTTATAAAATGTTA
>BQNB010121570.1:0-20438 GCA_026074375.1 Tanacetum coccineum
AACTGCTGGACTATGGTTTCAATTTCATGAATACCAAAATCCACATTGATAATGAAAGCACAATCTGCATTGTGAAGAATCTAGTGTACCATTCCAAGACAAAGCACATTGAGATTTTTCACCATTTCATAAGAGATTGTTATGAAAAGAAGCTCATTAGTGTGGAGAAAATTCACACAAACTTAAATGTAGCTGACCTATTGACTAAACCTTTTGATGGACCACAGTTTAATTACTTGGTGGTTAGCATTGGTATGATAAACCCATAGCTACATTTAAGGGGAGGCTTAGTTGTATAGTTTGTTTAATTCTGGTAATTAAGTAGTATTAATTCTGGTAGATAAGTAGTATTAATACTGGTAGTTAAGCAGTATTAATTCGGGTAGTTAGTTTACATTAATTCTGTCTATACAAACTCTTGCAGCATGTTTTAGACTAATTCTTGCAGGAATAACATAGATTTGCAGATGTAAGGTAGGCGTGATAAGGTTTTTGTTTCGTCAATCTTCAGTGAATACTTAATTCTGGTTGAAAAAGAGTTAATTCGGGTTGTATTATAATTAATTCTGGTTGACCAAAGTTAAGTCTGGTAGTGTAAATTTTAATACTGGTAGGGTATTGTTAGTGCCGGTTGTGGGAAAATTGACTTTCTCTGTTTAAACACTGTTTAAATGTTACCGTTATAGATTTTTACAGCGCTATTGTCGTCAACAGAGAAGCTATATATAGATAAAGTTTGATTTCTCTTTCATACTTATCTATTTATTGCTATCTCCTTTTCGCAAAGTTAAAATCTTCCTTATTTTTATAAAGAATACAGTCAATTGTCTTGTTACCAGCATTTACAACCTCTCTCGTAGCTAAACCCAGTAAACTTTCAGTTCAAGTCACTACCTTTTATCACTACTTTCGATTCATGGCTCAATTAAAATATTGCGACAAACACAATCAAGTGGGTTTTTTGCGCAAGCCTGACAAAAGTGCAGGGTTTGCAGAGATAGTGGATTTTCTACAAGGTTTCAACCTCAGGTATGCTTTATCTACTAATCCAACTATCTATGATTCCCTAGTCAAACAGTTTTGGCAGACTGCTACTGCCAACACTATTGCTGATGGGACTCTATAGTTACATGCAACTATTGATACCACTGTGTATACAATCACTGATGCATCTATTAGAGATAAGCTTAACTTAGAAGATGCTTCATGGATTACAATGTTGACAAATAATTAGATTTTTGAAGGGATGGGGCAAATGGGGTATCCTACTGACGGATCTTTTACTTTTTCGAAAAGCTTTTTCACACCCCAATGGGGATTTTTAGTCCACCATCTTTTGCACTGTATAAGCTCTAAGAGTGGTGGATGGGATCAATTTGGTAGCAATATTGCTATTGCTTTGATTTGTCTTTCCACTGGCAGAGTTTATAATTTTTCAAAACTAATCTTTGATGGCATGGTGGCAAACTTGAAAAGCAAAACAAAGTTTTTGATGTATCCTCATTTTCTACAATTGATTTTGGACATTCAAACGGAAAACAAACACTCTTATCTGGCTATGACCCTAACCAAAAAGATTTTTGGGAATATGAAAAAGGGTTTTAGAGGGGCTCCAAGACCTTTGTTGCCTGTTATGCTGCTTATTGCTTCTACTAATCCAAATGCAGGTCAAGCACATCCTGATGTGGCTCCATCTCAACCATCATCATCCATAATTCCAGTACCATCTACATCCTTACATCCTTACTAGCAGTAACAATCTCCACAATGTTCTACACACTACCCTCTCCCCTATGCATCTACAACACCACACTATCCTGAAACTGACCCTGAACCTTTGGAGCACACATTTGAGGAACCATCTCTTGCACACCAACACTTGTCACCCCCACAAGAGCAAGCCCAAGAATAGATGTCTGTGGATGATTTGCTTCATTTAGTTCCTCAACTAATGACAAGAGTTGATAGTCTGGAAAAGGATCTCAAGCAAACCAAGCTAACAATGGGGAGTGCTATTGTGAAGTTAGTCAAGAAGGTGAAGAAGCTGGAAGGTATTTTGAAGAGGAAAAATGTGGTATTCTCAGACTCTGAAGAGGAAGAACCTGAGGACTAGGGGAGGAAAAGTCAAGATGATCCTCTAGTTTCTTTAGTACAAGGGCTGGTTACTCCTTCTAAGACTACTGTCAACACTTCAGGGGAGGAACAAGTTCAGACAGTCATGCCCTACTACATTAGAAGCAGCTAAAACTCATCTCTCCGGGGTTGCCTCTCAAAAGTTAAAGTCTATAGATAAGGGAAGGAGGTATAAGAGAAGGAAAGGGACTAAGGGAAAGAAGGTTGTCACTAGCTTGGATTTTCAAGAAGAAGTTAATACTAGTGCTGAAGGAGTTAATACTGCTGAAGAAGTTAATATTGGCAATATTAAAGTTAGTACTGTTAGTGGGCAAGTTAGTACTGACAGTATTAACAAATCCATTCCTTCACCTGATAAAGGCCAAAGAGAAGGAAAAGCTCCTATGATCATTGAAGAAGCTCCTAAGAATACTAAGGAACAAATTCTACAGGAGGAAGCTAGTCTAGCTGAAGGCCATCAGATTGGTACTTTGGAGAAAAAGAAAGAGCTAAACCAAGTAACATACTTGGATTCTCTCTTAGCACAAAGGAATTGCAGAAGAAGAAGAATTTAATGAGCAACAAAAGAAAAGGAAGATCCTCAAGTACAATTTTGAAGCCGCATTACACAGATGAAGATTGGGATCTTATTAGAGCAAAGATTGAAGCTAATGCAGAGTTGTCAAAGAGTATGCTAGGAAGTGACTTACAAGGAAGAAGACTTTGCAAAGAAGATGATTGATCTAGTAAATTCAAAGGAAGAAATAAACATTTTGCAGAAGAAAGACAAGAGCCAAATGAAATAAAGACCCATGACCCAATCACGAGCTGAGAACATATATTATGAACTACGTTAAAGAATCAGGACATGGAAGCTATCTCCGCTTGATGATTTTAGTTTTGAAGAAGTGAAAGAAGAATTTGATAAGCTGGTAAGCAGGTTTGAATCATTTGCAACCAATAAACTTTGAAGCACTAAAGAAGTCTGAAAAAGGATTTGGTGAAGAACCAAACAAAGAACTTTAAAAAGACTAAGATTGATGAACAAAAGATGATGAAGCCAACCAAGAAACTGGGAAAGAGAGAAAAAATAGATGGGCAAGAAGGATTACATACAACCTGATAAGGATGATTCTGAAGATTCAGATGAGCTATTGAATAAGCATGATTAATCTCAGTACTAAAATTCCTAGTAATTACTGTTCCTGTAGCTAAGAATCACCTAGAATAGCTACTTAGAAGATTATCAAGCATATGAGAGAGAGGCTGGTATCCAAATTATTAGGGAAGATGGGAACTGATAAAAGTGTACATAAAATTTTGAGCTATGTTAAGATATAACTAGGGATGAATCTTACCTAAATTATATATACGCTATTGGTCATGAATGGATATGTATGAATGGACCAGAGGATTAGTATGAGAAAGGGGGAGTGCATTGGGGATATTTAAAGAATATGTTTGGTGACCCCTTAGAATAATTAAGATCCTATTTGGAGTTTATTAGGTCAACAAAGGATCATAAGTTAGAGATATTATGATACTTGCAGAGTACACTGTTTGAACTTGGAGTCAATGGATATATATATGCTAATTGAAAGACAATATCCTTTATCTGCTGAGGTATGCAAAGCTATGCTAGATAAGAAACTTCAAGGAGGAAAACCAGATGAGGATTGCTACAAACTGTTGAAATGGATGGAAAAGCAAGCTGGCATTAGGAAGTAGCATAGGTTGATGAGTTAGAAATCTAGGATGGAAATGAGAAGAATAACACTTGGTGGAGGTGCTATGCACTAACACAACAAATGGTTATCAGTCCACCATGTCTAACAGACATAAGGATTGGCTAGTCCAGGAGCAAACGGCTCTTGGTAAAGACTTCTCAAATCCCGTAAAAGGCTACATTTTCCAAAAAAATGTATGGTTAATCAAACTCACCATATCTGGTTAGTAAAGAGTAGGTCTAGCCCACAAGTTTTATGGTTTGAGTTGGTAAAAGGCTGTGGAAAAACCATAACTAAGTCCATAGGATATGGCTCATGGTAAAGACAAATTGGCAAAACTCATATTATATGGTTGAACACTTACCAAAGTAGATGGTACATCAACTCACCAAGTTTCATGTACAAAGAGTTGATATGGTAATCAATCCACCATGGAATTTACCTTTTCTAGGTGCCAAAGGATTGACTAGCCCTGAGCAAACGGCTATAGGTAAAGGCATATCAAATCCGTTTATGGCTATAATGGTTTGCCAAAAACCATATGGTACTCAACTCACCAATGTTTCATGTACTGAGAGTTGAAATGGTTTTCAGTCAACCATGGACATGCACCTTTCTGGTGGCCAAAGGACTGACTACTCCAGAGTAAATGGCTAACTGGTAAAGAGACATCAAATCCATTTAAAGTTTCAATGATTCACCTCTCACAGGAGTTAACACACCTGGAAGTGATGAGAATAGTCTGAAACCATATGATTTGATGTACATATAGTCAATGTTGCTGATATGAAGGGATGCTGAAAAGCTTTGAAGAATAGTTGCTGCAAAGATCAAAAAGAGATGATTTGAACGTATCACTAGGCAGTGTGCTCGCTATTCGGTCGGTGATGGCCTTCAGCATAGTGTCGATTTTGTTGGTCATCTCACTTTGCTGTTGTTTGAAATCGGCTTCAAACTTGGACAGTCTAGCGTCTTGAGATGCCATGAATTCAGAAACCAGTCCTTCTATATTTGATTGATTGTTGAAATTTTGAGGACGGTTGTTAAAGGGACGGTTCGGGATCGAACCGTTGGGTTGGAACCGGTTAGGTGGGTTTGAGAGATTATTTTGGGAGTTTTGAGATTGTCTCCACCTAAGGTTTGGGTGACTTCTCCATGACGGATTGTAGGTGTCACCAAGATTGTTTTGCTCGGGCTTAAAGGTATACCACTTACCTCCCGCTTCATAGGTACGCGAGGATGCGTATTCAACGAAGGCTTGTTCGGAGTTTTCCATGCAACACTGAGTGTCGTGGGGACCACTGCAGATTTCACATGGGGTAGTGATTTTGTTCACTTGGGTAGGTTGTGTCAGAGCAAGATGAGCTTTCATCAAGCGTTGGACTTGATTTTCGAGCTCGATTAGACGGCGGTCGGATGTACTCGGGACATCTTGAGGCAATGTGATTGCCTTGACCGGCTTAGCGAAATCCCTTGGGTCGTTCCAACTTTCGTTGTCATAAAGGGCGAGGTCCTCTAATATTGCCTAGGATTCTTTGGGGTTGAGGTCACGAAGCTTACCACCGGCCGATTGGTCAATGGTTCATCTTGTGATGGGATTGACATGGTCATAAAAGATTTGGACTTAGAGTCAAAGATCGATGCCATGATGAGGGACTTTTTAGAGTAAGTCCTTGAAACGAGTCCATGCTTCGGATAGAGATTCTCCATGATGTTGTTAGAACATCAGGATATCATTGCAGAGTTTTGCGGTCCTTCCCGGTGGAAAGAATTGAGCAAGGAATCGGGTAGTAAGATCCTCCCATGTGGAGATGGATCCTGCTGGAAGGCGTTCAAGCCAATTGCTAGCTTGATCGCGTAGGGAAAATTGAAATAAACGCAGGCGCGTTCTTTCCCTGTTTTCACCGTCAAGGTCAAGAAAGTCCACAAGTTTAAGGAAATCCTTGAGGTGTTGATTTGGATCCTTTGACCGTAGTCCGTGGAATGAGCATCCATTTTGCACCAACCAGATGGTGTCGGATCGAAGAGGTACCACGTTGTTCCCTTTGGGGAGCTTGAAGGTATTCCTATAACCCTCGTGGCTTGGTCTGGAGTAATCTCCTAGAGTACAGATAGGATTCTCGTCTTCCATGGTGGTTGACGAGAATGGGTTACGAAATAATTAACACGAAGAAAAGATAGGCTACAAGAAAGCTAATATGCGGGAATTAAGGTCTTACTTGAAAGGATTCAAGCAAGTAGAACTAAGCTACACTATGATCAATACCTAACTATTCCCCAGGCGGCGGCGCCAAAAACTTGATGTGCGGTCATCGTAGGACTTCTACACGAGAAGTTTTACAACTCCCTAGGCAGTGCACCTAATCGTTGTAGTGTAGTATGGGCAAGACTCGGGGTTGTTTATCGTTCACTCGAGGAATAGGTTGGGAAGGCTTGATCACGGTCTAACAGAATTCTAGAGGTTGAGGGAAGATTATTTTTGTATTTTTTGTATTTTATAGAAAGCAGGTAAATCATATAATTGAGAGAGTGGTTTGGTTTTAGCTATTAAACTAAATAATAATCTAAACTAATGGTGATAACAATAAGATAATAGATTGTGTCTATTTAATCATGTATTACTCCCTAGATTGATTCTCCTAGTGTTATTGCCTTGTCACACTTGTGATGATCTATGTAATTATTTCCTAAAGCATGAACGAATTACACGAACCCGCCGTCTACTTAGTATGCCGCTAGAGCAACGCACATGCAAGGTAGTATGAAGACTATTACACGGCCCCTAAGAGTTTACTAAGTGCATGTAAAATACATTAAAAGTGGATCAACCATATTAGGGGGCAAGGTAGTATGAAGACTGTTACCCGATGGTATCCTTTCTACACAATCACATTTCCCTAGACATATCAACAGCGATGCAGACAAAAGCTGGTTTTCTAAGACCTAACATGCACATCCATCACAAGAGGCAACACCACTAAGATCTACATTCTAGGTTTCATACAATCATAAATAAACACAATAATAGGTTTAGCCAAGCATGTTAAGAATAAAGCAAGAACAATAAATCAAACAACACATAGACATATTGAATGATTAAGTAAACCTTACTTGATTAAAACATGAATTGGAAGAAGTACAATAGGGTTTTTAGGCCCTAAAATCGTCTCCTACAGCTGCTAAATGAACTAGGGTTCGTACCCTCTTTTTATTCTAAAGTTACACACTCAAAACCCTAAATTCGGGTTTGTATATATAAGAAAATCGACGCGACAGCGTCACGTTTTAATCGTGACGCCGTCATAAAATGAATCTTCTAGATCTGTGTTTGAGTCGGTACGGGCTGACGCCGTCTTGAAATATGTGACGCCGTCACTTGATGAGTTGTGACGGCGTCGTGTATGGCTTGTGACGTCGTCTCCAGGCTCTGTGACCACAAATCTTCAAGAGTCTTGGTGTTGGTTTGTAATCTCGTCTGTTTCTTCTCCAAATGAGCCCAAGTTACGTGTAATTCATTCAAATGTCTTCTAAATGAGAAATACCTGAAAAGGAACGATTAAGTGCCTATTTTGGGCATAAACACATGATTTTGGGGGGTTAAACAACCCCAAAAAATATATAAAATGACACATCATCATCTTTACTGAATACTTGTGGGTTATTCTCCCGGTACTGGGCTTGCAATACCTCTTACGTACCTGATTTTATTGTTAGGTTACTCCTCCTATCATTATGCAGAATAATGTTTATTTGCGGGGTCGTGCCCGTTTTGTGCGCGTCTTACCAATCATGCAAATAATCTTAATGTAAAAAATGGAGTAGAAAATTTTAAACAAGTCTATGAAGCTAGCTAGGCTTCATGTTTCATTAAAATCAAAATCATTACAATAAGAAAGGAAATAATTAAAAAGTACTGCATTTGTTCGCCTGAGCAGAATGCTTACATCTCATAAATATAGCATCTCTTGAGGTTGCAGACGTTCCAAATTCGCAAAAGGGGCTTTCCGTTACGGTCTCTGAGCTTGTATGTGCCCTTGCCAAGTGCATCTGTGACTTCATACGGTCCTTCCCATTTGGGTCCAAGCTTGCCACCTTCTTCCGCATGGCTGGCCTCGTTGCTGCGGTATACAAGATCGCCTGGCTTAAAGCTTGTATTGTAGACCCTAGAGTTGTAATATTTTTCCATCTTAGCCTTGCTCTTTGCTTCTCTAATGGCTGCTTGTTCTCTCCTTTCTTCCAGGAGGTCAAGGTTGATTTCCAATGCTTCATTGTTCTGTGTCAGATTAACTTCGGATGTGCGCAAGGTGGGCATGCCAATCTTTATTGGGATGATTGCCTCCATTCCGTATGTTAGTGCGAACGGGGTGTCTCTGTTGCTTGACTTGATCATCATGCGGTGTGCCCATAAGACATGTGGTATTTCCTCCACCCAGTCTTTACTCCTTGCGTCTAATCTTGACTTGATTCCTTCCCCTAAGCTTTGGTTTGCTCTTTCTACCAGCCTATTAGTTTATGGATGCTTAACGGAGGCAAAGCGTTGACGGATGTTTAACTATTCACATCAGTCCTTAAATGGATTATCTCTAAACTACTTCCCGTTATCCGACACTATCTCTCCCGGCAGACCGAACCTGCAAACTATGTTATCCTATACAAATTTTTTGATCTGATTACCTGTAATAGTTGCTACCGGTTTAGCTTTGATCCATTTGGTGAAGTAATCAATCACCATTATCAAGAACTTAACTTTGCCAAGACCTTCCGAGAAAGGGCCGGCTATATCAATTCCCAACTTGTGGAATGGCCATGGAGATGTAATGGGAGTTAGCTTCTCCTGCGGATTTCTAGGGATCGAACGATGAACTTGACAATCTTTACATGCCTTTATGATCTTCCTTGCGTCTTTGTGCATGGTAAGACAATTATATCCAGTTCATAGGGCTTTAGTTACCATAGATCTTGTGTCAGCATGCATGCTACAAGACCCTTCATGGATTTCCCTCAGGACATAGTTTGCTTGTAACGGCCCTACGCACCGTAACCATGGCCCCAAGAAATATTTCTTATAAAGGACGCCATTGATTACACCGTACCGTTTGGATTTGCGTCGGACAGCTCTTGCTTTGTTAGCTTCTGTTGGTAGTATTTCTTCTGTGAGGTATTCAAAGATTGGAGTCATCCATGTGTCTCCTTCTTCTTCTACTACCGCCATCACTTCGATCTCATTTATTGACTTTTCTTTGAGTTCTTCAACCAATACTTGCTTGCTCAAATGTGCGAAGCTAGTAGATGCTATCTTGCTCAGCGCATCAGCTTTTTTATTCTCGCTTCTGGGAACTTGCTTGATTGAGAAATTTCTGAAGTTTTGGGTGAGCGTCATGACCTTTTCCAGATACCGAATCATTCCTGCTTCTTTGGCAATGTAGGATCCGTTGAACTGATTGGCTACAAGCCGCGAATCTACATTTGCTTGAAGATTTTTTATACCTATATGTTCTGCAATTCTGAGTCCGGCTATTAAAGCTTTGTATTCTGCCTCATTGTTTGTTGCGTCAAACCTGAATCTCAGAGCATAAGTAAACTCCATCCCTTCCGAGTTTGTAAGTATCAGCCCAGCTCCGGATCCATCTGTGCAAGATGATCCATCTGTGAACATGATCCATGGCTCCAGGAGTTCTTCTTCGACTTCCATAGGTCATCCATGGAGTCATCTTCCGGACGATCTACTATGAAATCCGCTAATATTTGATCTTTGACCGATACCCTTGGCCTGTACTGAATGTCATACTCCCCTAATTCTATACTCCACTTCTGTAGCCTTCCTACCACTTCTGGTCTTGACAATATTTGCTTAATTGGTTGGTCTGTGGTCACTATAATTGTATGGGCCTGGAAGTACCTATTTAGCCGCTTGCTGGCGTGTACCAGAGCTAACTAGCTTCTCCATTTGCATATAATTGATCTTCGGACCTCTCAGGGCACGGCTAACAAAGTAGATCGGCATTTGTTTTGTCCCCCTTCCTTTCTGTTGCACAGCACTCTCGGTTCTTTTGCTGCCGCTATGTAGCTGATGGTTTACTTCTTTTTCCATCGGCGTAGTCAGTGTTGGGAGGTCTGCTATGAGCCTTTTCATTTGTTTACATGCATCTTCCGCTTCTGCGGTCCAATGGAAATCGCTCTTTTTCGTGCACTTTTTGAGGGTTTTGAAAATTGGCAATGATTTTTCCGCATATTTAGCTAGAAATCTGTTCAAGCTTGCTAGCTTTCCGCTCAATTTTTGCACGTCTTTCAGGCATCTTGGAGATTGGAGACTTAGAACGGCTTATGTCTTATCTGGACAAGCTTTTATTCCTTTGGTATTTATTTTGTACCCAATGAACATTCCTTCTTCGACCCCGAAAGTGCACTTCTTGGGATTCAACTTCATGTTGATTTCCTTTAAGGTGCGGAACATTTCCACCATGTCTCTCATGATCTCATCTTCAGTACGGCTCTTAATTACCAAATCGTCCACATATACTTTAAGATTTCTGCCAATTTGCTTATGGAAAGCTTTGTCTACCAACTGTTGGTATGTTGCTCCAACATTTTTTAAGCCGAATGGCATTTTCGAGTAACAAAATATTCCTTGGCTTGTTATGAATGTTGTCTTCTCTTCATCTTACTGTGGCATTTTGATTTGGTGGTAACCCTTGTATGCGTCCAAGAAACACTTGAAAGGATACCCGCAGAGGGATTCCACCTTCCAATCTATTTTTGGCAGCGGATAGCCGTCTTTGGGGCAAGCTTTGTTTAGATCCTTAAAATCTACACACATTCTCCAACTACCATCATGCTTTTTCACCATCACGGGGTTGGCTAGCCAGCTATGGTAGTGGACTTCATTCATAATACCAGCATCAACCAGCTTCTCTGCTTCTTCCTGTATTGCTTTGTTCCTTTCCGATGCTTGCCCTCTCTTCTTTTGTCGAACCGGGGAACATCATTCCCGCATATTCAAGTGATGTTCCGCTATGTGTCGCGGAACACCTGTCATGTCTGCGGGCTTCCAGTCAAATACATCCCAATTGCGTTTAAGCAGATCACAAAGTTTTCCTCGGCTTTCTTCCCTTAGGGTAGACCCTATGGACACTGTTTGCTCCAGATATTCTGGGTGGATTGCTACTTTAATCCTTTCTTCCGCAGGTTGTTCTGCGGTAGCTGGTTGTCCTTCCGGTCCGGAGACCATCGCGCATTCAAGCAGGACAATTCTACTTCTTTTTAGCGTAAGTACTCCTCCTTCTACTGGAAACTTCAGCATGCCATGCGCTGTTGATGGGATTGCTTTTATCTTTCGGACCCTGGCCTTCCTATAATTCCATTGTATGGTGACTGTGATCTTACCACCATGAAGTTCATCATTGCGGAAGTTGAATGCTCCTCATCCCCGATCTTTACCATCAGTGCTATCTGCCCCATCGGCCATATAATTTCGCCGTTGAAGCCGATGAGGTAAGTGGTAGCTAGAACCATTTGACTTCTTATCTTAGGACGGGGTATGTTAATACAATGCTCATACATTATCTCTGAGGATGCCCCTCTATCCACATACATTCGGTGTGTGAAATGGCCTCCGACTTCTGCCTCAATTATCATTGGGCCTTCTGTACCTTCCTCCTCTCCAATGGGCGGGAAAGATATTTTGGAAACAAAGGAAAAACTCTGTGTGTTCTTTTGTCTGGCCACCTTATGCCATGGCCGAACCATCAATATTGTTAGAGCTTTGTCCTTGCTGGACGTTTCCCCTTTCTTAGCCGCCTTGGGTTGATCCTTTACTCTGTTTTGCTTTAAATCCTTGATCAAATGTGATAGCTTTCCAGCTTTGTGCAGTTCTTTAATCTGTCTCTTCAGATGCATGCATTCATTAGTGTTATGGCCCACTTCTCCATGGAACTCACAAAACTTAGTATTGTCCCTTTTTTTCTACCGGAGTAGTCATTGGCGGAGGAGCTTTAAATTTTCCCTTATCTAAGGCAAAAATTTCCTTTGGGGACTTAGTAAGAAGATGGAATTGTTTGCCTTTTTTCTGATTTTGTGATTTACTGAAAACCTCCTTTCTAATAAGTTTCTATTTGGTCCAGCTTCCTGCTGTTCCTCGAGGAAGTGATTTTTTCCGCTTTGGTCTACGGGCCTTTCCCGGAGGAAGGATGTGCTTACCTTCATCATCTCTTCTACTGACTTTGGGATGTTATCATGAAGACGCTTGATTAGCTCAAGATTGGTAATTCCGTGCATGAATTCGGAGATTCTCATGACTTCCGAAGCTCCCTTCACATCCCTGCTCTCAAGCTTGAACCTTCTCACAAAATCTTCAGTAGACTCTCCTTCTATTTACTTTATATGGGCAAGCTCTATTGGGTCTTTGATGCATTTCTTTTGTTGACGGAAATTTGCTAGGAATGCTTCTTTTAAGTCATTATAGTTGTACACTGGTTCAGGAGGGAGGTCGTCAAACCATACTCTTGCGGATCCGATGAGCGTGGAATTGAACATGTGGCACCACGTTGGCATCGCCCACCGTTCCACCTTTGCTGCTGCTTGAAAAATCTTGAGGTGATCTTCCGGGTCCTCACTTCCGTCATATGTTTTAACATGACTTGGCATCCGGGTTCTTTTTGGGAGATCAAAGTAGCGGATGCGAGGAGTGCACGGATCAGTTTTCTCACACACCCATGGTTGGGCTAAGTCATCATCTTCTATGTTTGACCTTTGCTTCTTTGATCTAGACTTCCAGTGTCCTCCCTTATTATTGTCACTTTCTGATAGCTCTTCGTCCTCTCGTGAGGGTGACCTTTTATAGCGGTGCCTTCCGGAAGTGAGCTTTGTTCCCTTTGAACGCGAACTTTGATAACAGCTTTCCGTCTCTCGGTGACTTCCATGGTGCGGACGATACTCAGAATTGTTTGAGCGGACGGATTTATCCTTGTCTCCTAACCTGTGGAACACACCCTTTTCTAGCCTTCTGGATACCGTTTTTATTTCTGGATTTCCTCTCCTTGGTGATATCGACCGTTCACGTCTTTGTTCTGGGCTCTCGACCGTGTTACGAACGCGTCTAGCATCGAGCTTTTTCCTGAGATCCCTCCTTCTGCTTGATGCTCCTGACTCGGAGTGTTGCGAAGGCTCCTCAAAGTTGAGACGGGCTTTGATTTCCTTAAGCTTTTCTTGCTACGCTTTCTCTTGGTGAACTTTCTCAGCTATGATTGGCAACAACTGGTGATAGTGTTTGTTACAGTACTCCCGGAGGGCTGCGTCGGACTCTGACCCGCCTAGGTTTTCCAGTGCTGCCTCTTTTCCATTTTCTACCGTGTTCCGCACGGCGGACGTGGGTGTGGTAGGAGAGGGGCCTGAGTGGTTGCTCATGGTGAGTATTTTCAAGAACGCAGTTATGTACTGGGTCCCACGGATGGCGCCAACTTGTTGATACAAAAAGCGTGTCGGGTGTTGTTATGGATCTGATCCTTTGTTGGGTCGGGCCAACAGAAGGCTTGTGGACTAGATCTTGTATCAAACCCAGTAGATAATGAGATTCCCTGCAAAACAAGAGTAAACCGTTAGCCTTACCGTGGGGACGGACCCCACGATTAAGCTCCGGCATGAGAGTAAGTACACATGTTGTCAGAGAATATCAGAGTGTGTGTGTATTTGTACTAGTGAGAAAGTTGTACCTTTTTTGTGTCATAATACCTCTATTTATAGTACTAAGGTTTCCTAGTTTTCCGCTTGTATTCGTTAGTGTCCAGAGTGGGACCCTTGTCGGGCAAGGATCCGCTGTAATCGTGATTGCGGACGTAGATCACCTTCCGCAATCATTGGACAATCCGCAAGGGATCGGCGGAAGTATTCCTGCAGGAGATGATCTGCGTGCGTCTTGTAGGTTCCGAAGATCCTTAGTTGGCTACTGGGCTTGCTCCCAGATCGTTGTACTTAGCTTTTGTCTTGTTGGGTCGGGGCCCAAATGGTAGTTTTAGAGAGTCAATGGTAGTTTTAGCATCATCGTCCATATATGTTAAATGATAAATGAACAGCAGAAGATTAGTTACAGATGATCATTTAGGGCTGCAAACACATGTATCTAACACTGAATGAGCAAAAGTTAACCGTTTAACTACTTCAACAAAACCCAACTGGCATTATACTTCATACCTTTTTATCATAGTCACAGAATATATACTATAACACAAACGATTACATCGATCTTTATCGAGTTTAAGCCAACATAAGCCATTATTTAGTACGATTTCTTCCTTCCAGATCAAGGTTAAGGTGCAGTGACTTTGACAGTGTCATCATCCTCATCGGCTAATGGTGGAAAAGGGACATCGCAACAAGGGTAACCAGGGTAGCAACAAACTTCATCTGGACGGTCATCAAATGGGAATGGTTTTGATGCTACCCATTACTACAAGTATCATCGTGCATATCATCACGATCGTTCTCATGATGCCCATACTCGGTTTTTATTGTTTCTTAGAATCGCGTCGTTGGTGCTTAATGCAGTTATTTATACAAGAGTATGTGAAAAAATGGCATCTTTCTTCACACGGCAAGACGACAAAGATTGAGCTAACATCATCGGATTTATCACCAGTTTTTTGTTCTTTGTATACTGGTAAAGTATATTTGGTATACCAGTTTTTCGTGTTGAATTGTGCGGATGTTTAGACGAGAAAAGCAATTACTTAGGCGAGTGTAATGGTCACGTCACTTCACCTGCAGCTTTTCAGCACCAGTTAACCAACCACACAAAATTAACTCACTTCATACAAACATACAACACAATATGCCCCACATAGACTCACAAACAAAAAATAACAATAATAAAGAGAACCGTACCACTTTTTCTGTAATTTTCCTTAGGCGAAGCCCTTCACCTAACGAAATAATATTATAATACTCCTTTACGTCAACAAAATAGATAATTTTCAAGAAAAAAATAGCTTTTTAATTTCTTGAGCAACTACACTTTAAATGCACGAGGTAAGCAACACCCACCTAACTACATCCTTGTTCTTAACGGGACTTGCACCCACAACTACGAGATTGAGAAATACCTTAATCACACGCAAATACCGCTAGGTAAAAGGCCCTTTGATCACGCCGTACATATTATTACTATAGTACTACTGCTCGGAATTCAACATCATATTTGTACAAAAGATGTCGATACACTATGATGGTATGCTTCAGAAATTGGGTAATCTTATCTATCAACGAAGACGAGAGTTTAGAAAGCTCTATCCCAAAAACATACCTAAATGCTTCATGCATTTAAAGAATAAACTTGCCTTCAGACGGTATTAATGTACACCAAAGTGTGCCGAAAAATGCCAACGAATATATGGAGTTGTGTGTGTTGATGCATGCAATCTCGCTACATGAGTATACGAATGGTAGCAAGACCAACAGCTGATATGGAGATGAGGGTTCCTATGCAATACTTGATAACATCATACTTTGCTGCTTCTAGCTGGGCTCTTAATCCGTGAATTTCCTATGTTTGCAAATAAAACACAAATTCAAATGTGAATGAGTGCTAACCATGATTACCAAACATGATTACCTATCTTTAAATAAACAAACAATCAGATCATCAACTTACTCGGTCAAGCTTGTTAGTGAGGTTGGTGGTTTCTGCATTCTGATTGGCAAGCTCGTCACGGATACGCCTGCACGTAAGATATAACTATCATCTTCTGTCATTCATAATGACTTCTAAATGAGACATTTTCTCATTCAACCCAAGTATAGATTACCTTTATCATTGAAACATTTTATTCATTTGGAACTGAATCATACATTCTATCAAACAATCAGCAAGTGTCACCAGTTGGAAGCATTAAAACTTTTTTTTATTAAACTGATAACTTTTTATAATATTTTCCAACGTATACCTTAAATTCTTGGGTACAATTATGTTTTATCTATTTGAATTTTGAACACTTAGTAGACATATACTACGGCTATGTGAAGTAGTTTTTTCCTAACACAGATGGAAAAATATAGCCAATTATAACATAAAGAAGCGGGGGCATAAAATCAAAGAAAATAAAAATGTCTAAAAAATTTCTCGGAAATCCACAGGGCAATACAGTCATCAGGAAGTGATGTACATAGACAGAGGATGTCCAATGCTAACATGATGTACATGCACCTTACAATAGTTGATATGAACTTTAACAAGCTATAGAAGATCCTTACCCTCTTTCAAGGAATTCGTTACCCATTGCCCAGAATTGATGACTTATTCGACCAACTTCAAGGTTTAAGTGTTTACTCAAAAATCGACTTAAGACTGGTATCACAACTGAGAGTAAGGGATGAAGATATTCCTAAGACTGCTTTCAGAACAAGATACGGACACTATGAATTTCAAGTAATGCCATTTGGTTTAACTAACGCACCCTGCTGTATTCATGGATCTCATGAATCGTATGTGCAAACCATACTTGGATAAATTTGTGATAGTATTCATCGATGATATTCTCAATATACTCTCGTAACAAGGAAGAGCACGCAAATAATATGAGAATAATCTTAGAATTACTCAAGAAAGAGAAGTTGTATGCCAAGTTCTCTAAATGTGATTTCTGGATTCGTATCGTGCAATTTCTTGGACATTTAATTGATAGTCAAGGACTTCATGTTGATCCCGCCAAGATCAAAGCAGTTAAGAATTGGACATCTCCCACTACACCCACAGAAATACGTCAATTCTTAGGACTCGCCGGCTATTATCGGAGATTTATCAAAGATTTTTCAAAGATTGCAAAGCCTTTGACCAAATTAACCCAGAAAAACAAGAAGTATATCTGGGATGAAGATCAAGAATCGGCTTTTCAACTACTTAAGCAAAAACTTTATGAAGCTCCAATCTTAGCATTACCAGAAGGAAACAACGATTTTGTTGTTTACTGTGATGCATCTCATCAAGGTATGGGAGCAGTGTTAATGCAAAGAGAAAAAGTTATTGCATATGCATCCCGACAACTCAAGCCTAATGAAGAAAACTACACCACTCATGATCTCGAATTAGGAGCAGTTATGTTCGCTCTTAAAATCTAGAGACACTATCTCTACGGCACAAAGTGTACGGTTTTCACCGATCACAAAAGTCTTCAACATATTCTTAATAAAAAAGAATTGAACATGAGACAACGTCGTTGTTGGAATTGCTTTTCAGATTACGATTATAATTTGTTATCACCCTAGAAAGGAAAAACGTCATAGCGGATCCTTAGTTGAAAGAAACGAATCAAACCACCGCCGAGAGTTAATCACATAATCAATAACCATGTCATCCAAAACTACCATAATAAATTCACGAAAGCCCAAAAAGAAAGCACTCAAAAGAATACAACAAGCAGAGAACATACAAGAATGATAAAGCGTTTGAAGTACGTCCTCCATGGAACGCGATTTATTAAGAATCAAAGATGGTTTACACTCTTTGGTAATACAAGCCTGAGAGAACTTGATCATAGCAACGAATCCCATAAATCAAAGTATTCCATTCACTCGGGTTCTGACAAGATGTATCAGGATCTGAAGAAACTCTATTGGTGGCCTAACATGAAGGCAATCATCGCTGAGTATGTTGGAAAATGTTTGACAAGCTCTAGAGTTAAAGCTGAATGTCAGAAGCCATCCGACTTACTGGTACAACTCGATATTCCTATGTGGAAATGGGAAAGAATAACAATGGATTTCATTACAAAATTACCTAGAACATCAGACGGACATGACACAATTTGGGTCATTGTAGATCGTCTTACTAAATCCGCACATTTTATTCCTACCCGAGAGACAGATAGTATGGAAACCCTTACAAGGTTGTACATCAAAGAAATAGTCTCCTGGCATGGCGTGCCAATATCCATTATCTCGGATCGTGATAGTCATTTCACATCCAGGTTCTGGAAATCCTTACAGAATGCTTTAGGTACTCAATTAGACATGAGTACGACATATCATCCCGAAACTGATGGGCAAAGTGAAAGAATCATTCAAACACTAGAAGATATGCTTCGAGCCTGTGTCATAGACTTTGGAAAAGGATGGGAAAAACACTTACCATTGGTAGAATTTTCCTACAATAACAGTTATCATGCCAGCATTAAGGCAACACCATTTGAGGCACTTTATGGACGAAAGTACAGATCACCCGTTTGCTAGGCCGAAGTTGGTGATGTTCCACTTACATGACCAGAAATAGTCCAGGAAACCACCAAGAAAATAGTGCAAATTCGTCAACGCTTGCTGTTAGGAATATTGTAATAGATAGTTACTACTAGTAGGTATGTAGTTCCTACTGGTAGAGTAAAAGTTCCTGCTGGTAGGTATGTAGTTCCTACTGGTAAGGATAATGTTATAGTTAGTGCTGGCAGAACAAAAGTTATTCCTGCTGGTAGAACGATATTAGTCCTGGTAGTATTATGCTTACTCCGAGTTGATAGTATAATTAGTTAGTGATAAGGATATGCATGAGATATCCTAGGAAGTGATAATACTTATCACTTTAGCGAGTCTTAGGTAACAGGTTGTTAGGGTTTCATGAGTATTTAAGAAACCTACGGTCATAGATGAAAGGGACGATCGGAAAAACACTTTTATTATTAATAGAAAAGATCCATAGAGGATCATTGTTTGAGTAATTCTTCTTTAACTCTGTTGTTTATATTCCGCGTAAACAATAGTTTAATTTGTTAGAGTCTCTCTTAGAGTTGCTTGTGATTACATAAGTACTCTACAACCTTAACAGGCTTGAAGATCTATCTAGGGCTGGACCTACAAGTGGTATCAGAGCCTGGTTAGAGAGCCTCTGTTAAAGAAAGTTTACTATTCTCACTCATAAAACTTCATAATGACTTCACCAATTCCTTTACCAACATTCTCTATGCCATCACCATCACAAACATTCTCTTTCCCATCAACATCTGAACCAGTGTTCTCTGTGTCAACCTCTGAACCAGTATTTGAATCTCCAAATTCTCAAACCTCACAAAACACACAGTCTCAGCAGCAATTCTAACAATATCACACAACCACTGTCTCAAACAATAATGCAAAATTTTCTTACTTAAAGAAGGATGAATATGAGACGTGGGCCATGAAGATGGAGTACTAGATAATGAACAGTGATCACAACTTATGGAACATTGTTCTAAATGGAAACAGCAGGAAAAAGACAGGAAAAAGACAGGAAAAGATTCAAAGAGAGATAAAAGCAAGAACAATATTGCTTCAGTCTCTTCCTGAGGATCACATGGCCGATTTTCATCATCTAGATGATGCAAGGGATATCTGGTTGGCTGTCAAAGCCAGGTTTGGAGGTAATGATGAGTCCAAGAAAATGCGGAAATCTATGCTGAAGCAGGAGTTTTCGGAATTTAGGGTATCTGAATCAGAGGGTCTGCATAAGGGCTATGACAGGTTTCAAAAGATATTGAGTCAACTTAATCAGATGCAAGCTAAGCCAGACAATGAAGATTGTAACATGAAGTTTCTCAGAGCACTTCCACCTTCTTGGTCACAGGTGGCCATCACTCTTAAAACAAAGGGTGGTCTTGATTATCTAAGCTTTGATGATCTGTACAACAAGCTTAGGACCCTTGAAATTGATGTGAAGGGTGGCTCAAGTTATGATTCAAGAGGTACTTCTGCTCCTACCCATTCAGCCTTTATTAGTGCTGCTAGCACTAATTCAAAGATGTCATATGCTGATTCACAAAATCAATCACCTTCAATCACTTTTACCACTGCTTCATCAAGTGCTGATACTTCTAGCAATGTGATTGAAAGTGTTCTCCATTCCTTTGTTGCTGAAAGTGATCCACAACAGCAGATCACTTATGAGGATTTTGATCAGATTGGAAAATTGGATTTGGAGGAATTAGACATCAAATGGCAAATGGCAATGCTTTCTGTTAGAATTAACAGATTTGAAAAGAAAGCTGGAAGAAAGATGAAGTTTAATAACAGGGATGCTGCTAGGTTTGACAAGAAGAAGGTCAAATGCTATAAGTGTTCAGAGTTGGGTCACTTTGCTAGGGAATGTACAGGGAAGCAGTTGGATTCTAAAGCAAGGTACTCTGCATTCAAACTTAAGGAGCTGGATAAGTCTGAAGAACCCAAGGCCTTGTTGTCTGTTGATTCAATGTTAAACTGGCCAGACCATGAAGGTGAAGATGAGGAAAAAGGTGTTGCACAAGTATATGGGATGATTGCCCCTGGTATCTTTGACACCACACCTGAGGATGTAGAAGGGAAACCTCTCTATGACATGTTTGTCAAAGCTGTTGGAATGCATGCTGTTCCTTCACCTATAACAGGAACATTCATGCCTCCTTCCAACAAGCCTGGCCTTGATGATACACAGGTTACCTATGGTTCAAAGTCCAATAATTATTTTGAAACTAACTCTGTATCTAATGACTTTGTCTCTTGTGATAATAGTGACAAGTCCTGAGACTCAGAGACCACTTAGCCTCTGCCCCTAGTTCAGTTGATTTCAAGACAGTGTCAGAGACTGCTGTCCAACAACCAAGTTCCACCAATGAT
>BQNB010121571.1:0-20438 GCA_026074375.1 Tanacetum coccineum
CACGTAATCAGGAAAAGGAAACGTAAAGTAACTATGTCCATAGTTTGAAAACAAGCAATGTTTCTCACCCCAAAATAGTAAGGTAAAACTAGTAAAACGTGGGGCTATGAACTCACCTTAGCAAGATGAGCAAAAGATAATTACGTAAGAAAAGATGATATAGAAATCTAGCCGCGACCTAGAATAATAACGCGTCTTAGAAAAACGGAAAGCATGCCAAGAATTGCACAATATGTTCATCACCAAAAGACTTCCATTTGTGTTTGCTTTAGTTTGATTATCAAATCATGACAAAATAAAATCATATAGTTTTTCGTTAAGTTTCGGTGTTTAACCAAAGATTTCTATTTTTAGAAAGTTTCTATTTAAGGAAAGTTTTTAGTTTCAAAACGTTAATACCGTCCCCTATATTGTTAAGTTTCCGTATTTTCAAAACGCACTAACTAGCCTTAATCGCTTAACTTCTATGTCCGTTTCCCTAAATTTTTACCAAACTTATTATTTTTAGTAACTTTAACGCTTTTCCTAAAATATTTTAACGACGTCTTTAAATGATACTAATCAATATATATGTGTTACTATATGTTTCGCTAGTGTTTTAAAAGCTCAAAATATCTCGAAAGTGTCCGAAAACCCTTTTTACTATTCACATCAGCAACTATTCATTTGGTTTTGCTGAAAAATGTTTCAAGTTTCATTTGCCTATAACTTGGACGTTTTAAGTCCGATTTTAATGTGTGATATATGAAAAACTATTTATTCGAAACAAGCTCTTAAAAAACTACTTTTACGTCTAACGGAAACATTTTTAGGTCGACCAAAACCTTAAAACCATTTTGGATCAGCAACATCATTTTTCACAAACGCTTCTAAAAATCACACCAAACTTCACAATAGTGCTTAGTCTAGCCTAATCTCCATTTACAACTAATCATCAACAAAACCACACCTAAATCTAACCTAATCCCTTCATTTCTATTGTTGCGACTCTTATTCAACTCTCATCTCACCAAGAACATAATATTGAACTAGTGAAACAAAGTAGCATCATTATTTATGAAATCTTGTTTTATAATCTTTAAAAAAAATGAAAACACAGCATATGGACGAATGGATCTTGAACATATATAAAAGAAAATAAGTAAATCACAAGAAAGATTCAAGATACTTACAAGAATTAAGAACAATTAGAGAAATCACAAGATCTATACCTCAAAATAATAGATCTATAAAACCTAACAACAAATCTTGAAACCTTAACTTAGATCTTGAAGAAAACCCTAAATCAAATAACTAATACTTCAAAACACCTTAGATGTTCTTAGAAATGAACCTAGAATAAGTGGATCTTGCTAGAAATCAAAGATATGCAAACCCTAAATGGGTGTTGGTTTGCTATGAGCTAGGAGAGCAAAAGAGGGAGAGAAAACAAATTTTAGAGACTATGAAATGAGAAGTGTCCCTAGTTGTGAGAATGTAAAGTGTTCATAGGCCAAAGGAAGGTTTAGGGTTACATGGTGTTAGATGTTAAGTGACCAACACACATCAAAGGTGTGTATGAGTGTTTGTTCGGCCAAAACTAAGCCACAAGGACCATAAGTTTCAAATTTTTAGATCATGGTTCATATTAGATGCATAAGCTTAGTCAATCTTGGTCAAATGGTGTACATGTGATCAAATATCACATGCATAAGTCAAATGGTGATATTTGTGCATGAATGGGACATACTCATATGTTATTTTCACCTCTTACATGCACACATGCATGAGTTTTTTAAAATAAGATGCCATTTATTTAATTTTAATGCTCATGGTTTATTTGGTTTCGGGTTTAGGCGTCCAATATACAACAAGGGAAGAGGGTGAATGAAATTTTTGACTCAAGGATACGAGATGGACGATAACTAAAGTTTACACAAAAATATTTCGAGTTTCCGGGGTTCCGTTAGGTTAAAAACGCGAAAAACGCAATTTAAACGTTAAAGCGTAAAAATAAATACCGGGAGTGATCGTACACTACGAAACACTTTGAAAAGATAAAATAACTCATATAATATCTAAACTAATCAAAATCTGAATTCGAAACGCGTCCGATGATGTTTTTCAGATTTACGCGGGGTAACTTCCCGGTAAACTGCCGGATTTAAACGTAACGTATAAAAATCAAAAATAATGATCGGAAAATTTTAAAAATATTGACCTGAAATTTTCGGGGTGTGACATCAGCTTTAACTGATCTCACATGCTCTGTTTCCGTATCATGGACTAAAAAGAGCAAGAGAACGTCCTTGTTCCAGTTCGATAGGAGCAAAAAGCGACCACCCTTCTTTGTGGTTGCACTTCTTTTCCCCGGGTCCGCAAGCAGAATATACACCTGTAAACGGTTCAAACGGGTCAAAATTGCATAGTAGTTTTTTTAAATAAAAAAGTATATTCAAATAGAATGTGTTTAGTAGATGTTCGACTTTTATAATCAACAATTTTATTAGCACGACTAATTTCAATACTTGAACATGAAAAAAGATTACCTTTCATCAAGAACAGTCTTTCCACGACATGAGCTCCATATAAAATCCTAGAGTTACATGATAACAACAAAAGTTAGCATACACAAATAAACTATTATAAGTAATCTCCAACACCCAATTCACATAAATAAACATTTTTACCAGACACTTCAAAAGGCGAGAAAATGATTATCGGCTTTAAATAAAGGGGTATATTAGATTATTTATTATGTGAAGAATAAAAAATGATATCTATATCTACACCAACGACAAACTTTCTATCTTAGACTACCACGCCGCAATTTGGAATACTGAGCACAAAGTACTCAAAGTCCAACACTAACCGTAAGAGAGGTCTACATATGTTTTATGTATTGTAGGTTAAAGCAAGTGGTTATAGTGTCGTTAATTATTGCAGCGATGTATCAATACAAATTAGATAACCAAAATTAATGGTCGGTAAGCTTAAATGTTGCTGAAGTTTCCTATTTTCTTACGACTAATTTTGTTTTCTTCATTGCATAAAGCTTCCTATATTTTCTTACGGTTAACCGTATGCAATGGAGAAAAAAACATTAGATATTAACAGCATTCATATCCAACAGCATTCAATTTTCACATCTTTTGTTAACCGTAAGAAACACATTTACAACATTTAAGTGCACATCTAAACACCGGATAGTGCTTATGCAATATACGACAAAAAATAAACTGGAAGTGCACCTTTAACCTCAGATTTGACTGATCTCGCATGCTCTGTTTCCTTATCATGGACCAAAAAGAGCAATAGAACATCCTTGTTCCAGTCCGACAGGAGTAGAAAGCGGCCACCTTTCTTTGTGGCTGCACTTCTTTTCCCCCGGTCCGCAAGCAAAATATACACCTGTAAACGGTTCAAACAGATCAAAATTGCACAATAGTTTTTTAAATAAAAAAGTATTTTCAAATCGAATGTGTTTAGTAGATGTTTGACTTTTATAATCAGGAATTTTATTAGCACGGCTAATTTCAATACTTGAACATGAAAACGGATTACCTTTTATCAAGAACAGTCTCTCCACGACATGAGCTCCATATAAAATCCTAGAGTAATAGGATAACAACAAAAGTTAGCATACACAAATAAACTATTATAAGTAATCTCCAACACCCAATTCACATAAATAAACATTTTTACCAGACACTCCAAAAGGCGAGAAAATGATTGTCGGCTTTAAATAAAGGGGTGTATTAGATTATTTGTTATGTGAAGAATAAAAAATGATATCTATATCTACACCAATGATAAAATTTCTATCTTAGACTATCACGTCGCAATTTAGAATACTGAGCACAAAGTACTCTAAGGCCAACACTAACCGTAAGAGAGGTCTACATATGTTTTATGTATTGTAGCATAAAGCAAGTTGTTACAGTGTCGTTAATTATTGCAGCGATGTATCAATACAAATTAGATAACGAAATCAATGGCATGCGACACACTACCTTTATTTCCTCGGCTAATTCAGGCCCTCGGAAAGATTTTGATAAGTCATGTTAGCTATGTCAAAACTTAACTGAATAACTAACGACAACCCCATTCTGCAAAAATGCAACCTACAGAACCTGAACATTTCACACGACGCACATTAAACATAACAGAGTGTAATAAGATAAAATCAATGCTAAAGTTAAATTATTTTACTAACAAAATAAATTGTTTATAGTTGGGCCAAAAATTTTTAGTTGTCGTAGCAAGCTCACAAAAAGTAAATGTCCGTGCTGCGGTATTAGATTAGCCGTCTGTCATTCTTTTGTAACCATTTGCTCCTTCTTAGAATCCAAACTAACCCGCGATTTTGATTTCCCTATATTCCCTGCACCGTGAAGAAACATTATAATAAGTTCCTAGAAGACCAGAAGTATGTGTCTTGTAATATACGAAACTTAGTTCTTCATGAAATGAGAGACCAAGTTGGATTGCATATTTTTATAGCTTATTTATATATTTTAACAATAGTAAGCAGATAAGTTAATAAGAACTTGCCATTGTAAACACTTAAAAGTGTTCTTTTATTTTCAAAACCCGCAATAAGCCAATAAGCACTTAAAAATATGGTATCCCAAACACCCCCTGAAGTCCCAAAACCAAATTCAACCAACATTAGACATAATTTTAGAAAACCCAATTCATAAAAACACAAGCACAATCACACCCTAATCTTGATTTAATCGAATACATAAATCCTTATAAAACACCTATCATGTACATTCAATGCGAAACCAATTTTTTAAATAGCTAATTATTAATTATACAAATTACTAATAATCATGCACCAAGTTGAATCTCAGTGTCAATACTGCAACATATCTATGGTCTAATAAAGTATACGAACAAATGTGATTACATGCTTATGTGATCAATCTAACAAATGTGATTATGCATTTAAATTCACTATATAAATATAGACTAAAAAGATGTGAAAACAATATACTTGTATTGATATTCAAGCAGGCCGGATGCTAACACCAACTAGCAACTGGTACGGATCCTATAAAATCAATTGTAAACTATTAGCAAACTAATAAGCATTCAGCCAATGATTACAATAGCAAACTAATAAGCATTCAGCCAATGATTACAATATACATGTGTATTCCTTCCTACTATGGTTCAACTCTTTTACAACTGTAAGAAAAATGAGAATGAAATTACCTTGAGTATAAATATATTGGCCGATCACATAATCTGAGAGCACCCAAATCCCGAACCGACCCTGCACTACACTAACATCAGAAACCATCCAACTTTCTAAGAGAAAACAAATCTCGTGTGTATCAGCTGTTACAAATGCTTTAGATTGGCTTAAATAATATGACTGTTAATATACATATAAGTTTTAGTCATTTACTTTATTAATTCTAACTTTCATAAATGAAACACGGAATTAGAATACCTGTTTGTGGCCTCTTCGTTACGGATTGGTGAATGTGGTAGGAAAAATGGAAAAGCGGTAGCTGTTAAACGTGAATGAGTATGTATATTAATAACAAATGAGGCTCGAATTAATGAGTACTGAAGTGTGACCAAACACCTGACATGGCTGCATTCACACACTTGGTATAACTGCCTAGCCAAGATACAAGCCTTGGTAATCCATACATACTAAACAAAAAAATTAATCATCATCGCTTGCAACATTATATTATATAAAGACTCATTCAGCGGCAAAAATGACGTTGTTTCAACACATCGGTCTCCGGTGTTTTGTTTGGGCTCCCGGTTTGATCCGGACCGTATATATGTATATTATATCAGTTCATTCCAGGTGTTTTGTAAACCCTAAAGGAGCGTCAAATGATTAGGCTAAGATTTGTCTATGGTGCTTAGCTCATAGAAGTTTCTTAATTCCGCTAAGGCTGCAAAGGAATCCAGTTGTAGAGCAGCCATGTATGCTATGCCATCCGGTCAATGCCCTACCAAATTACGATAGAAACTTCAATGGCCCACTTCATTCCTCTTAAATTAAAACAATCATCATAGCAAAAAAATCAGTATATTGCCCTGCCAAAACGCAAGCAATCTCATGCTTAAGAGAATCCAGGTAGAATACGTTGTACCTGTCAAGCTATACATTCAAGAAATGCATGCCATGTTGTGAAGCAGCAACTCTATCTTGGTTCAAGATATTTTCATATGAATTAGACACCTAAAATGCTCATCGTCACACACCGATCAACAACGCCGCACACCATAAATGGCGGCAACAAAGAGATCGGTGGAATCAAAGAGAAGCCTAGGCTTGTTATGAATGAAACACATATCATACACGTGTACACGTCTTTGTTAGTTTTAATGGTTCAGGGCGGAGCAAGCAAACAGGACGGGTCATTTTATAATAAAAAAAATGGCTATAAGAGATAACCTGGATCCGGGTTTTACCCGGGTTTATTATAAAAAATTCAATCTGAGTTCTTCCTGATTGTATATATGTAAAACAACCGATATCACCACAATTCTCATGCAATATAAGGCACAATTCTCATGAAACCAGGGTAAAAGAGACTTCGAGGCGCCATGGCTGCAAACACGTTCTCATGATGCCTTGCGAAGATACAAATCAATATCAACCTGTTGCCTTTTTTTCCAGCCTATGGTTATAAATTTTATTAAAGAGCAGCCGTGAGCCTATCACCATCGTCACGCACCCGTCACTATCATCGCACGCCATGGATAGCGACAACGAAAGGAGCGGTGGCATCGAAGGAGCATTACCCGAAAGTATAAGCAAGTCAGAACCATAAATCGTGATTCTAAGCAGTAACAACAACAATCTCAGCATCAATATCACATCTCAGTGGTATCTAATCAAAAACAATTTTAATCACAAATAAAGCCAAACAACCCTTTTTAGAAAAGATCATGAAATCAAACAGTAACAGCTATATACCTTCTTTATTTGAAGCTTAACAAGGCCAAAAAATAGTCACCAAAATCATCGGCAACCAAACACCAAATAATAATTCCACTATCGAAACCATCATCACCAAACAAACCCTGGCTCATCTCTTATTGCAGTAACAAAGAAAAGAGCAGTATAAAAATCAACTCCATTAGATTTTAACTTAGTTACAAAAAAAGAAGACCATAAGAATTGCAGCAAACCCTCTTACAAACCATAATTTTAAATATATACAATCAGGAAGAAATCCACAAACACCAAGAACAAACCCTAAACCCATGATCATCTGCCTTTAGAGAGAGAAAGAACAAAAGAAAAAGTTTGATGAATCTATTTAGTGGATGGATAGTGTGTGTTTTGTTGTTTTGGTAGGAATATAGAAAATGAGAAACACGGGTGGCAAATGAGAAGCAATGGGGCGGTGGGGATAGTGGAACAGGTGGCATCAAACTAAAGAATGGATAAGGAACGGGTCGGGTAGAAACCAAATAAAACCGGGTCTATCACACAGAAGCGGGTCAGACCAGGTTATATTTAAAATAAAATATTGCAAGCGGTTCGGGCACGGGTCGGGTTTAATATAAAAAACTCAATCGGAGTTCTTGCCGTTTGTATATATTTAAAATATCTATGCGCTACATATTATAATTACTTGTTATCAAATCTATTTATAGACAACAAACCTATGACTAACAACTTAGGAGGTGTCTGGCTTAGCTGTTTTAGTCAGATTATCTGATTTATAAGTTTCTAAAACGATATTAATCTAAAATTATTGTTTGGGTAGAAAGAACCAAGAATCATTTTTTATGTTTTCAAAAAATCAAAATGCAGTTTTGTAAACGCAACTCCCTTCATGCTTTTTGCAAACATGATTTTGGGATTGGTGGTAAATTACCAAAGCACCTACATTTATCATCCAAAATCATTTACCTCTTGTTACCGTATGAAAAACGTTGCATAATCCTCGATCCCAAATCCTTCTTCAATGCAAGTGATTGTCAAAAGAGAATGAGAGACAAGCATGAGAGTGACAGAGAAAATGAAAGAAGAAAATGAAGAGAAAAAGATTGTTTTGATAAAGCAAGAAATAATATGTATACGAGTACAAGTTTCAAGGCCCGCCCATTGGGCGGGGAGTTTTAAGGTATTGTTGGAGATGTAATGTGGACAGATAAATGTAATTAGCAAGAGAGTTTATAAAACAATATTGTGAAACATTGTTTTAGCAAAAGAATAAATATGATATAACATAGTATAATTTGTTTTGATCCAACGTATTAATAGGAAAACTAACTAATAGTATTTACGAAAATATAGTCATTACAAAAAAGCTACTGAAAAATGATTAAACTCAAAGTTAATAAGGGACTTCTTTAAAAATAACATTGGTTGTGTAATTGCAATAATTGTCATCTTTATCACAACATAACACATTGAGACATTTCTTGCTATTTACTCTTGATACAGCCACATAGAGTTGTTCGTGCAAAAAAATAGGTCATTCCAAATATAGACCCGAAAATAGTCCCACATCTTTCACCTTATGCTAATCACAAGCTCTATTGTAGGTATTAGCATATCTGATATATTTTTTACATAAATATGGATCAATTTGGGTTAAAAGTTTTAGTGATTACCTCCATTGGTTCCAATACATAAAAAACTTTAAACTTATATATGCATAAGTCGGGTGGTATAACACGTTAAATGGTTCTATATGTACCACAATGTCTATTCAAATGATCTCCTACATTAATTTCTTGACACACAAAAAATATATTGCTACCGGAAAGTTTAGTTCCTAGTTAATACATGATACAACTATTTAGTGGGTCAACATGACCTATTATAAAATTACATGTTTTGAAAGTATCCAACCAACATCAAACTCACATCCTATAATATGTATTTGCTTATCACCTAAGCAAAGAAGACATAATCATCTTAAAACAAACATGTGCTTACATCAGTCCACTTTTCTATTATATGTGTTATAAATCTTTTTCCAGTTGATGGCACTTATGCTGCTATGCCATGCATCATCCGTACCCAAATTCTCAAAGAACATCTGTTAAGCGTCTTTACATAAGATCCATCACTGCTAAGGATTCCTTCCGCTCTCAACCGGTCGTCCAGGCATATGATAATTTCATTCGCTTTCGCATCATCTGATCATAGAAGCCAAGCACACGGTTTGAGTATAGCATAACATATATTGCTCGTAAAAAGAAGATAGTAGAAAAGTAAAAAGCATGTAATCTACGTGTAAGAGAGATAACCTTAACAACAATTCAAACTACAAACATCATATGTGCAAAAGAAACTATCGTACCTTGAGTTGAAGAGATGTTTCTGCTATCGGTGTCCACAACATTAAAAGTACTCGGAACTGGAAGCAACATTAAAAATATGCATATTTTTTGTTTCTTGTTCTTGACCTCATGGTGTTGAGACTAATTGCACAACAATCGTTGCGTGTTAATTTAATATACAAAGCATTAACTATTTATAAAAACTAGACCAAAGACTTGGTGAAAATTTGCCTTCCATCAAGTTATCATAGGATAAATTTTGATCCAAAACCACCATTCAGCTTATGTACATTCCACAAATCATATAATCGACTTCATTGATACACAAAACTCAGCTAAGAAGAAAAGTTATGTTACCAAAAAAGACGTGCTTAATTGTTACTTTTCATTTACCTATGTGTGTTAAAATCCTACTGATCAAAACTTCTTTTTTCCCACCAACGAGAAGCTTGTTGGTTGTTAAGTAAGTATTTAGCTCAATTACAGTCAAATACTTTTGCTGCATTCAACATATACACAATGAAAAGTAAAATTAGTTAAAACTAACCACTATAAAACTTCTTTAACCTCTTTGATTTGACACGGTTTTAGAAAAAACCATTTTTTGTGACATATATAATATATCTTTCCATCATCTGCAAGTTAGTCCCAATTATAGTATGAAGCTTTGTTAATCGCAGATTCTTTGATAGCTTGTTTCTTTTTCTTGGAGGTGTTATTTAGCCTCCCATGGGCAAAATTTTCAGTTTCTTCATCATAATTTTCTCCATAGACAGAAAGCTTGAATTCTTCAAATGCTTTAACAATCTGTGGCCTGCAATGATGCAAGTATTTATATAAACATGTGTGTATGTGTTTGTGCAACTATGCGTATGTATAAAGAAAATATAGAACATTCTGTGTATACCTAGACATCCCTTCTTCATCCGGAACAGTTTCATCTACAATTTCGGGCATCTCATCTTCATCGAGGGCTAAACCCTGTACTATTGCATAGTGACTCTGCATTGCTGTAGAAAGCAAAAATAAACAATGCATAAAGTCGTGTTTCAAATTTTTAAAAATAAAATTAAATAAAACATGATTGTATGTTTTCAATGCGATGTTGCACATAGGGATGAAAATTAAAGAACACTGCATTTTCTTTGGGTTTTTCCTTGATAATGTGTACATTGTGTTTCGAGATAATGAAGATACATACCTTTATGGTTGAACCTTCCCCTGTTAAGGAAGATCTATGAAAATTATTAGTAGCATCCTGCAACTCTTCAGATTAGAACAATATGTGCGCTGGGATTCCTTCTATACCAAACATTGCAGCCTCAGAAACAAACCTTGGTTTGAAAAAGAAATAAATCAGAATTAGATGATTAATATAAAAATCATAGTTTTTCTTTGCCTCTTGCGAAGACGGGAATGGGCAAACCTTGATTGTTTTTACTTTACCTCATGGGATATCATAACATAGATTTTGACATTTTTAGCAACCTATCCATTTATAGTACACAACATGTAGGACTTGACTTTTAAGGTTAATAATATTTTTGGATAACACAACAGAAATAATCTAAGCGAGCTTAATTTAAATCATATAAAACATATTTCTGGATGTTTGGAATTGCTAATTTTAAACTGTTTATTTGTTTAAAAGATAACTTCAGTATTTCACATGAACCAAGCAAATAAAAAGAGATGCACAAAGGGCTTAGGCGCGAGACCAGTCATCCTAAATGGCTCATATCCCGGAGTAAATAAGATATATAAGAATAATAACACACCTCTTTTACCTTATTTCCCAAATAACCAAGAAATTTCTTGACCATCCCAAGCAAAGAATTTGTCATCAACTTTATCAAACATCTCCTTGCACGATACAAATCTCCATTAGATTTAAGCTGGGAAAGAACAACACAAATAGGTCAATACGTTGAAGGGTTATCATAAGCAATATGGGCAGTTTTAATGATAATCGGAACTGCCTAATTTCAAGGATGGGTATATAAGAAAAAGTATGATCACAACTCTATGATTTGAGTAAGATTGGTAATTACCCATATTGATCGAAATATCCACCACGACCATCAGTTCCAAAATCCTCTCTAACCACAATTTAAAAGAAAGTTATAGATTGAATGAAACTTTAGCATCTGAAGTCATGGGCGTAAATATTTTATAAAATTTCACAGCGAGTTAGGAACGAAAAATTAAAATATATCTATGTGAAAATGGGTAAAAAGATAAATAGGATAAAACTAGGTAGCAGGAATTGGGTCTGTATAAAGTTACATATATAAAGCTCTCCCATGTAGAAACATTCAAGAAGAACTGTCACCTGTATATTAGAGATGTAGTCTCGGTGCCAGAGTGGCAAGAAGAAGCGATGGCAAAACGAAGTACCATCTGCACGTTTATCAACAGAACCCATAAGTTCAGGGAGAAGAAATCTATGAGGAGATCACTAAAGTGTGTAATTTTAGTATTGCTATTACAAAGTTTTGCACCAACTAATTTCACCGTATGGCTGACACCACAAACCTGATTCCACGATGATACCTTCATGTATGAAATGACAATCAGGTTACCCATTATGAAAAGAAAAAAACAACCAACAAAATGGTAGGCTGGATACCTATTGTGTGACCACTTGCAAAAAGAGTAATGACACACTACTTTGAGGCGTACATTGTTGGAATGTCAAATTTTTCAAACATCATTTCAGTTATCTTCTCTATGTTTTCTTTGGGAATTGTGGGTGGTTTTGTAAGCAAGACTGAGTGATCTTTGGGTTCAACATGCAGCTCGTTAAAGGTATGATGACATATGGTCTCCATATCATCCCAATTAGTAACTATTTTGTGTGTTATTGGATATTGCATATTGAGGTAAAACATATTCAAGTATAATTCTTCATAAACAACATAAGCTTCGTTTAGGTACTCATGGTAATTCTTGGTGCAGTTTCATAAGAAAACCCAGCATTTAAGTATCAATCTAGATGTTTTATTTACTTATAACTTAAACAAATTAAATATTATTATGAATTGAATGTGTACCTTGACAAATCTGGTTCCATTGTCCAAAACAAATTGCACCATCAGCCATGTTTACCAACCAAATGCAAGCTCACATATCTGCTACATATCTTATGTTGGACAAGTCGACCATCTGTGCCATAAAGTCCTACATCGGTGTCCTTTTCAGGTCAAATGAATCAATACCAAAATGTAAGGAAACAAAATACTCCTCAAAGGTCCAGATATGGATCAAAGACGTCAATATATCAGTACATGTACACATTTATATCACTCGCATACCAAAAAATAACATATCTTCATAATCACACCCATTACACACACCTAAACAACTTTTTCATGTCTCATTATAGCGTGTATGTTTCCAGTTCACATGTAAAGAAACCACAAATTGGTAGCATACCTTATTTTAAAGGCCGTGTGAAAGACGTCAATATATCAGTACATGTACAAATTAATATCACACGCATATGCAACAAAATAACATCTCCTTCAATGATAAGATGCTTCAGTACAGGTCCCAAAGCCATTATGTCGGTTGCCTGAATCTTGTTCATCTGTGCAATAAGACTATCACTGATTACGGCTTGGTATTATCAAGATATTTACATTAAACAACACAAAAGTAAACAAAGAACATGTGTGCTTTGACTTTTCATTTGAGATGAGGGAAAAGGCGTACCTTCTTTCCTCTTCTAGAGTCAACTGATTTTCATTTTTTTTTTTATTTTTTTTATTTTTATTTTATTTTTTATTTTATTATTTTATTTTATTTTTTTTTTTTTTTTTTTTTTTTTTTTTTTTTTTTTTTATTTTTTTTTTTTTTTTTTTTTTTTTTTGTTTTTTTTAGTTTTTTTATTTTCGACATCCACTAATCCTACACCAATGGCTTCCAGCTCATGCTTGTGGATTTCTTGAGCAATTTGGTAATCATATGGTTCCCACTTTTATACTTTATTCCCACTTTTATATATGAACACAATTGTCCTTTTTATATGGTCCTTAAAAAGGATAATTTTTAGCTATAGTTTAAGAAATTTACATCACTGATATGATCCTTATTTACTTTACTATTCAAATCAGTAATAGGTTAGATGAAGATGAACCACCAACCTTGTCAATTCAAGTGTGCTTTCTGTAACAGGTTTACCTTTTACAAATCGAAACATATATATTAAAAGATCAAAACATAGTTTCTTCATCATCCTCTTCTCCAATCATAATAATCGAAACATAGTTTCTTCACGCCATCGCGTCCTGCATAAAAGATAGAAAAATATATATTAAAAGTTGCGATTTTTCTTAATAGGGCAATTTGGTCTTAATTACAACCTCCTAAAGCATTTGTAATTAGTATACCCAATAAGTTTAGTGGCTTTCCAAAAAATTGTATCATAATAAAACCCTTTAAACCTTGTTTTTAGGCATATCATCGAACGTGTGGTGCGCACATACAAAACATCACTCGGTGAACTTAATATTAGAAATCAACACTCGTAATTCTTTTAGAAATGTAATCAAACAGTTTGTGCTCACAAACAAAACATTATTTGTTGAACGTAATGTTCCATAAATAATATAAAATTACCTCTACTAGATGATGAATTTCTTTCATACGCGAACCCAATCCTAATTTCAAGAAAAAATAATAGTTAACGAAAACCCCAAAATTAATGAGCTTACTGTTCTATAAATTCAAATTAATGAACTTACCCTCCAAGATTGATTATGATATACCGATATGTAGATTGAAGAAATAATGTTTCGATGGTATAAGTGATTAATTAGATTGAGGATTCTTGTTTTTTGGGATTTTTTGGTTAATTCAAAGATGAATGAATCGAGTTATGGATTCGTCTGAAACCGAAACAACCGTTCCAATGAATGGTTAATTCAAAGATGAATGTATTCAAGAACTCAGTTCACATATCTAGTTATAGTACTTGATTCAAGGTGAGAGGCGTGTAGGTGATGTTTGGAAGGTTTTTTTTGGGAGCATTAACTGTCGCATGTTATCTGTGAATGTCAGCTCTTGATTATTTTTCTATTATGCACGTGTCGTTTTTTAGGATTTTTGGGGGAAGACGATGGTTTCAAAAACCTTGTTTTATATAGGTTATAGATAGATAGATTTTCACATATTTTGTTCCCTGTAAGACCAATTCTCTTATTCTTTACGGCCCATTAAAAAAATGAAAGGAAGTGTATACTAAATTTTATCATATGCATAAGATTTTTATAAGTTGTTTCAAATAATTTGTTATAATTATATGTTAAATTTGATCATTATATATAATTAGTGTCTAGTTTAGTCATTTTTCACATTATAGAGAAACAAGCAAGATTACCCGTGCGTTGCTGCGGGACGATAATTTTTCGCGCGTTGTTCCGGAGCATTTTTTTATTTTTTATTTTGTGCGGGTTTATTTTTTTGTTCTTTGCAGCGTTAATTTTTTTTTCCTTTCTTGTGCGAATTTATTTTTTCGGTCTCATGTTTAATATTTTGGTTTTTTTTATATGGGCTTATGTGTTGGGCCTCATGTTTAAAGGTTTATTTTTTTGGCTATATGGTTTTTTTTTATACTTAGCATAGGTCGGGTTTTCATTGAGTCGTTTATTTTAAAGTTATTATGTATTTAAGAGTGTTTTTTTTAATTCAACATTTTTTATATAATCGTGTCCGCAATTAAAAACCGTTGTCTAAAAAATTCTGCCACAAAAAATATAACAACTTTTGGTGGCTTGAATCCAAATTTTTTCGAATGTTAAAAAAAATTCAGCCCAACTATTGTACAAAATTCCGTAGCCCAATTAATCGTTCTACAAAATTTCAGTATGAAAAGAAGTGGTAGCCCAAATGTGTTATAACCTAATTTTTGTTGCTACTATATAACTTCACAAACCAAACCCTAAATCTAACTAACACATATCACGCACGCCTCTCTTCTTAGCTTCACAACTCAGTCACAATTTTAAAAATTAAATATCTTGCAAACGGTAAATCGTCAAACGACAAAAAATACACCATCGCGACGAGAATTAAATCATCTTTCTATAGAGGGGCATTTTTATATACTTTTGACGAACTATTTTCGAATATTTTTTCAGTCACGTCTGAAAAAATCACATGTGATTTGTAGTAAATCACATGTGATTTCAAATAAAATCACAATGTGATATGTGATACAAATCACAAGTAGATATTCAGACGTAACTAAAAAAAATCGATTTCATATACTTTTAACGATTTTTTAGTGTTAAAATTTCCGCGAAGAAAAATTACACGTGATTTGTAAAATCACTGGTGATTTGTTGTTTTTAAAAATCACGTGCTATTTCATAAATCGCATGTGATTTCACAAATTCACTTATGATTTTAAAGTAATAAATCACGTGTGATTTCATAAATTCATAAATCGCATGTGAATTTACAAATTTACGTATGATTTTTCAAGTAATGAATCACATGTGATTTTTCGAATCACGTGAGATTTTTCGAAGCACGTGTGATTTTTTCTGGGCAAAAATTAAAAAAAAAGTTCGTCGAAAGTATATAAAAGTGCCCGTCTATAGAAAGATGATTTAATTATCTTCGCGATGGTATAATTAAATTTGCGTAACGATTAACGGTTTGAGAGATATGTGTTAATTTTAAAAAATAGGATGAAAGTGTGTTATTTAATTAAATAAACATAAGATTTAATATAAGCTGTTAGATGAAAATAAAATGGATGAATGAGATTGAAGAATTTGTTATTTAATTGGACATTGTTCTTTATAGATTCTCTTGGTATAACCTAATTTTTGTTGCTACTATATAACTTCACAAACCAAACCCTAAATCTAACTAACACATATCACGCACGCATCTCTTCTTAGTTTCACAACTCAGTCACAAAATCACAATTTCTGTCCAAAGATAATGAAACTCAAATCTTTTTGCTTCTGTGGTAACTAAACACAAACCAAAGCACTCTCTTGTAATAAACTCGAAGCACAAACCAATTAATCAAGACACGTTCGAGACTTTTGTGCACAAGTAGGTTTCAAGTATTTTGTTTTTTTTATTCGAAACTAAGAGAAAGATTTGAACACTTGTTGTTCGTATTTTTCTTTTTAATTTTCGTATATAAAAAAAATTTAAGCTTCAAATATTTGATCTATGATGACTTTGGTTTACCAACCAAAACCAAACTGAGATCTTTGTTCTTTTTTTTAATGTTTTGTTTTGATGCGAGTTGTTGTAAGAAGGTAGTGATATGGATAAAATACCCAACTGAGATTTTTCATTTTCTTTTTAGTTTTAAGTTCGAATCTTTTTAGTTTTGTTGTGATATGAGGATGAGATTAGGATGATGGAAATGGGTTTTGTTGATTGGATTTGGTTATGGTATATATCAATCGTGTCGTCGAGTCTGTTCTTGTTCTTCCGCTTCTGGTCATCATCTTATTCTTGGTTTAAGAAGGTTTAAAGACTAAGAGAAAAGGAAAAGGGCATGGGCTCCGTGAAACTGGACTGGATTAAAGTCACTGGGCCGGGCAATGAACAGTGCTTAAAATGAACAGTGAAAGGGGGAGAAAACGATGTCGTTTTACTTCTCAAATGTGTAGGATAAGAATAGCAATAGTCTAACTGATTTAAATATGATTGGGTTGAAGATTTCGAGTCTAGGCTAAGTCTATAACAAGTGTTTATGATTTGTTACGTTAAGATTAAATAATTAGTTATACACCAAAAATTATAAAATGAAACCAAATAGTGATGTATGTAACATGTGACACATAAAGTTATTATACCATATAGTTTGAAGATACCATTAATATTCTAATAACTTAAAAAACTACCCAACTTTATGTATTTTTTGTATTACGTATATTTTATTACTATATTCTCATATAATTCAAAATAAGTAGTCGGTGTTCATGGGTCCAATATTCGCCCATAGTTATTCTCAAGTGTTGACTTTCCAGTTTTTCTCATATGATCTTCAATCTGTCCTACATATAAAGTGATTGGTTACATATATTATATAAAGTAGCAGTATAATGGATATTGATGATATAATTGATAGGCTGCTTGAAGTTAGAGGTAGTAAACCAAGTAAGCACTTTCAGCTTAATGAATCAGAAATCAAGCAGCTTTGTGTTGCTGCTAGAGATATATTCTTGCAACAGCCTAACTTGTTAGAACTTGAAGCACCCATTAAGATTTGTGGTATGAAACTTCTATTCCTTGATTATATATGTTTGTTTGTTTCATTAGTTTTATGTTTTTCCTTAGCATGTCATGTATGAATATGATTACTTGTTTTCATATTTCGGGTTTATGCATAACTGAATATTTTACCATCCCTTGACTTTTACATGGATATCATAAGTGCCCATTTGAGAAAACACAATATTAGTGAATCTTGTGGAAGATAACAATAGTATATTTGTGTTTTGATTTACCTATGGTATTGTAACAAAATCAGATAATATGTGGTTTTTTAACAGGACCAATGGTATTGTTGATCTTTGAAGCTGTGATAATTAGATTATAATTTATTACTGTGTTATTCTAATTTTGGCTATGTAATATGAAAAATGTTACTGGTCTATGATGATTGCATAGAGGGAAAAAAGAGTTAAAGAGATCAATGGAGTCGGTTGAGACGTTTAAATATCATTTTTTGCTTAGTTGTTTATGCGAGTTAGTTAGTAGTTGGTTGCTAACAAATAACAATAGCCTTCAGGACACATAAAATGGCCATGTATAATCAGTTGATCGATCATTTTTGTTCTGGCTACTGCTAAACATGTTTTTTAAGAGTTATATGAGATTAATTATACCCAAATACTAGAATGTAGAGTCTAGTTACCAACGACTTGAAAGCACAATAAACAGATAAATGCCTCTCAAAAACATAAAAAAATAAGCAGATAATAACTTATAAAACGCAATGTCAAACACCCGTTTTGATATTGAGACATTTGCCTGATTTGAGAACCTTCCATTGATCTATAATTATTAGGTGACATCCACGGTCAATACGCTGATCTTCTTCGCCTTTTTGATCAAGATGGATTTCCTCCTGAAGCTAACTACTTATTTCTTGGTGATTATGTTGATAGAGGCAAACAAAGCCTTGAAACAATATGTCTTCTACTTGCCTACAAGATAAAGTACCCAAATAACATCTTTCTTTTGCGTGGTAATCACGAATGTGCTTCTATTAACCGTGTATATGGCTTTTACGATGAATGTAAAAGAAGATTCAATGTAAAGTTATGGAAGATCTTTACGGATTGCTTCAATTGCTTGCCTGTTGCAGCTCTCGTTAGTGACAAGATATTGTGTATGCATGGAGGTCTTTCGCCTGACCTCAATAACTTAGACCAAATTAGAGAGTTAACCCGTCCAGCTGACGTACCTGATTCTGGTCTGCTTTGTGACCTTTTATGGTCAGATCCACATAAAGATGTCAAAGGATGGGCCATGAATGATCGTGGGGTTTCATACACTTTCGGTGCTGATGTTGTCTCAGAGTTTCTACTCAAACATGATCTTGATCTTGTTTGCCGCGCTCACCAGGTATGCAAAGAGTTTCAGTTGACTTGTGAGGTCGAATGGATAAAACTTTCATCTTCCAAACGGATATAAACTTTTCAAATCTTTGAGAAATAATTTTAGTGATTTATTATACTACATCTGATAAATGTTACTTATAATGTTGGTGTTAACCTTCCAATGTGTCCCTCTTTGGAAAGAAATAGCGTTAACTACGCAAGTAGAAATGGACTCATAATTCTGTTTTTATGTCAGTTCTTAACAAGTCTCAAACGTGTTACTTTTCTCCTTATGCAGGTTGTAGAGGACGGGTACGAGTTCTTTGCTTACAAACAACTTGTAACCGTGTTTTCTGCACCTAACTATTGTGGGGAATTTGACAACGCTGGTGCTTTTATAAGTGTTGATGACACTCTATTGTGTTCCTTCCGAATATTGAAACCCACAGAAAAGAAGCCACGCTCCAAATCTATGATGAATCTTTTTGGGATCTCCACTAGCGGCTAAAACTTGTAGTGTAGATCGGTTTCTTGTACTTTGCAGTTCTTGGGTGCAAGAGTATGAAATTACATCACAGTTGGTTGAGCCTTGAACAAGCGAGGCGACAGTAGTTTCATTGTCATTTTGTAAATCTATATAATTGACACTTGAAAGCACACTTAGTTTGTAAGACGTTTTTTATTCCGGAAAAAGATTTGTACAAAGAAATGCACAAGCTGCAGCAATCAATGATCACTTCCTCTCAACAACACTTGTGTTACTTTTTATGTTACTTCAGTTTTGGTCATTAGTCAATCTAGATGTTTTTAATGTTTTAGGACGAGTAATATAAAAAGATTCAAATGCTCTTTTCTGGTAGGCGTTTTATGTGCATTTGCATATACCGAGTCTAATGATAAAATACCAAAAGACAAGTTTTCGTAACTTTCAATTATCAAGTCGTAACTTGAATAAATATACCCATCAGTCATAAGTATAAACGCCCCACTCGTAAGTGTCTTTGTAATTAGCATCTTTGCTAGTTCAGTATATATTTGCCTCACAACAACTAAAGAGACTAAGAGAGTAAGGGGGCGTTTCTTTTTTTTTTTGGTCCACACTCAGTTTCCCTCTGGATTTAATAGGGTTGTTCATAACAAGTGTTACAAAAAAAAGCTGTTTCTTTTTTTCTTCTAAACGAATTACTTCTTCATAGCAAATGACATTTATACCCATTTCTTAAAACTAAACTGATAAGAATGAAAACTCAACAACACATCATGTTTTTAGTTGGGGAGAGGGCCCTTTTTTACCTCCTCTACACTCGGTGCATTTAACAAATAAGTGGAAAAAAGAAACATCAAGTGGGCTTGAATCCTTTAGTTAAGGACCCATTCAGTCAAAAAGAAATGCACACTAACTTTTATAAGGTCTAAATAGTGGACTGGACTTAATAGGGCTCATACAATAAGATGACTAAATTATTTACACTAATATACTAGATTAAATGAACTACGCTTTAAAGAGCCCAAACTATAAGACGACTAAATCATTACAACATAAAGTTAAATGGATTTAAAAAGGCCCAAATAATGGATCTTTAGGTTTTGAAA
>BQNB010121572.1:4270-20438 GCA_026074375.1 Tanacetum coccineum
CCTGGGGACCATTCCTTCCCCCTGTGTTCCTCACGGCGGACGTGGGATTGTTTGTGATTTGTTCGTGAGTGCTCATGGTGAGTTTTTAGGAAAACGTGGTTGCGTAAGCGTCCCACGGATGGCGCCACTTGTTAGTACAAAATTTGTGCTGGGCTTGGTAGCGTGTCAAGTCTCTTGTCGGGTCGGGCCTTCAAGCGACTTGGATACTGGATCTTGTACTAGAGCAAGAGAAGTGATGATTTTCTGCACAATTAAAAGTAAACCGTTAGCCTTACCGTGGGGACGGACCCCACGATTAGACTCCGGCGTGAGAGTAAGTATTCATTGTCAGAGTATGTGTCAGATAGAATAAGAATAATTGTGTACCTTTTGGGATGTACTGTGACTCCTATTTATAGGTGTCTAGTACTAGGGTTTCCTAGTATTTCGGTTACTTTAGTAGTGGTCGGAGTGGGTCCCTTGTCGGGCAAGGGTCCACGTATAATCGTGTTTGCGGACGCGAGTGTTCTTCCGCGGTCAGTATTTGTCCGCGGAGGCGCACGGGTGCGGCTGAGTAGATACTCGCGTGCGTCTTTGAAATATCCGGAGCATGACCCTTGTCAGGCCTAGCAGTCCAGCTATTTGCTGTATTGGGCCTGAGCCCATATACGTATATTATGAACTAAGCCCAGTAAGCTTGGTGCTCATACTATACGTTATCAGTATGTATACAAAACATTTTGTTCTTGAACAATGTTATGGGGACCCTAGGAGCATAAGTCCTGCACGGTTGAACCCATCTAGTCAAGTTATGACCAATTTCAAGAGTGCCTAATGAAGTCCAATAGGTCCGATTGTGTTGAACACATATATGAAGCGTTAGTTAAATTATTTATACAAGTATACAAATATATACACATCATTTGAAGCATTCAATATGATAACTCTTTCCATAATCTCAATTCTTAAACTAGACGTAATAGAGGCCAGACGAGTCTTCAAACAATGAAGACTTGTTAGGGTCACCACACATAGCAAGCTTGGTCCTGTTGAGTTGGGTTTGCCCAATAGGGTTGAGGTAAGATAAAACAATGCCTCAGCTAAATTATTACTCCTTCTGTCTCAAAATTATTGTCTCCCGACAAAAACATACAGTTTAAGAAAAATGCATCTACTTTTTTTTTTACTTTTTAATATAATGACAGTTTTACTCTTAGCTAATTAATTAAAGTCTTCTTTAATGTTTGTAATAATAATTTCAAACAAGGTTAATATAGTAAACTTTATTAAATTTCCCTATCTATTTTTAGTAGTGGACAATTAAATTGGGACATCCCAAAAAGCAAACGTGGACAATAAAAATGGGACGGAGGGAGTACCAATTAAAGTTATCGGACATCACTTGAAGTTGTGTAATCACTTTTCAAAGAAAATTATTCGACCCGATGCCTGGGTTACGCAAATACCTCATTGGGATAAAACCAAGTACTAGTTCTTATTTTAGGCACAAATCAAGAACCTTTCGCTTCTAAGTGTTTTTTATTTTCTGTGTGTCTTTCCATGCGGTTGTAATCTCCTATTTATAGGGGATTTACTCAAACCATAGTCAATAGAATTATGAGAGATTAATGGACTCATCAATCTCTTCCATAAATAGCCTCCATAATTGTAGGAATTAGTGGTTACATGACCAATTTAAACGTGGTCATTTAATGCAGTCAGACTTGCCACTTGAATAAGTTAAAGTTGTTACAAGTTAGTTGAATTCATTCCAGCGAGGTCAATCCTTTAGTGTCCTTAACACTCAGCTAGCTCACTAAAGAGCACAAAAGCTGAAGGGTTCATACTGAAAAGACCCAATGATGAGAAAACCCGTTGAGGATACATCCTTTGATGGATTACTCTCTAATGGTGTCCTTTAGCTTACTACGCAATGAGTACAAAGCTGAAGCCATCAGACTGATGAATACCGTTCAGTCCAGAGTTACAATCACTGAAGAGTGAACTCACTGAACTTCATCAGCGACTTGAATTCCGTTTTACCACTATCAGAGTAAAGGTGTTCAGTGACCTATGGGAGTACACTTTGTACCTCCAGTCCCATTACCCTGTATGAACTGAACCCACAATTGAACTAAATTTCTTTCACAACAATGCCTCCCTCCTAAATTTTGTTACATTTCCTGTGAAAATTAAACAACTTATATCTCAAATCTGTGCATAAACAAAAATGTCCCCCTATGGATACTAATTTCCATTTAGTAATTTAGCACGTTCAAATTTTCGAGATTAGTGTTGTCTAAGAATTGAACCTTCATCCATATTTGAATACCTGAAGATAAAATACCAACAAGTTTTCAAACACATTTAAATTGCTACTCCTGCACTATACAAGACATGTGTCTTATCCAATTATATCATGTTGTACGAGCCAAAGGATCTTGTCATAACATGATGCGGTTAAAAAAAATTCTCAAACATTTACAAAGGTGGTTTCCTCTTTTTTATATACTCCATGCTACAGTACTTTTTGCAAAGAAAAATTAACCATTGAGAGTAAAATATCATCTTCTTTTTAGCACGAGTTACCAAGCACTTCCTTTGGTTGATTGTAAATCATGAGCTTCATCCACTGATGTTCAGCTTTTCACATATTGAACGCAGTACCAAGTTTTTCTCAGCAAGGAGTTGGGATATCGTAGCCATTTCAACGCTCAGACTAGCGTTGGGACTTTAAACCCTTCTCTCTCAACAGACTTATATAACCAGATAGTCCTCTTGAAGTCACCTTCGTTCAAGTGATCAGCTAAGTTTTGCTGTGACCTTGCAAACTCTATAGATACCACCCCATTCATAATAAGTTCATTCGATTACTGTCTATGTCAGACTACCTTAAGTGTCTAGACTTCCTATTGTACATTTGGCTATAAGCCTTCGCCAATGTCTGAAACACCTATCTCAACGGATAGAAAATTAGGTAATATAAGTTATTAGATCCAACAATTACGAATCTCAATAGATCAGGTTTCTCTACCATTCTGGGCCTCCTTACCAGCTAGCTGCTAAAGCCACAAATTTAGGTTTCCTCATTGTTGATCTAGTGATGCAAGTTTGCTTCTTGGATGCCCAATAAATTGCACCTCACCAAGCAGGAATATCCAGTAACTGGTAGATGAATTGTCTTCAGTATTGCTGATCCATCTTGCATCATTGTATCCTTCTAAGACCTACAAATAACCAGTATATGTCAAACTATAGTCCATGGTTTTCTTCAAGTACTACAGTTCCGCTGAATTACTTACCAGTGATGAGTTACCAGGCTATTAATGTAGTTATACATGCTACTAGTTTACCCACTTCAAAAATCAAATATCAAGAATTTGTACAAGTCATGACATACATCAAGCAACCAATCACCCTAGAATACTCAAGTTGAGATACAGCTTAACCATTATTGGGCATTAGCTTCTCACTTGCATCCATAAGATTACTTAATGGAGTGTAATCAAAGTAATTGAATTTACTCAGTACCTTCTCTATATAATGAGACTCATAAATTGCTATCCTATTACTTTCATGTTTAATCCTTATACCAACGATAACATCAGCCTCCCCTATATCCTTCATAGAGAACCTTGATGACAAGAATTCCTTTGTCAGGTCAACCTGAACTTGATTAGTGTCAAAGATCAGCATGTCATCAACTTATAGGCAAAAAATGATGATCCTTTAATAGTCTCATCAAATTTTCTATTAACATTGTCTGCGTCAGGTTAAGTAAATAACCATTAGACAAAATTACTTTATCAAATTTTTGATGACATTGCTTAGGTGCCTGCTTCAGACCATATAAACACTTAATCAGTTTACACGCCTTGTTTTCATTGCCAGTAATGATGAAGCCATAAGGTTGGTTCATATAAACCTCCTCATCCAATTCACCATTCAAGAATGATGTCTTCACATCCATTTGATGAATAATCATATTGTGAATTGATGTCATAGCAATCAGCAGTCTTATGGTACTAATACGTGCTACTAGAGCATAAGTATTAAACTAGTATCCCTGACTTTTGTCCTTATAATTGAAAAATGATACTAGGTCTAGCTTGAACTTTTTCAATAGTTCCATCTACTTTCAGTTTTCTTTTGAAGATCCATTTGCAACCAAAAGGTTTGCAACCTAGAGGTAGATCAACCAACATCCAAGTGTTGTTTCCCATGATGGAATCCATCTCATTATTAATTGCTTCTTTTCAAAAAGCAACATCCTGAGACTTTATTGCTTCATCAAATGTCTTGGGACCATCCTCAACATTAAAGCAATAGGGATTGTTGGTTAAAAGACACCTCATACCTTTGTATTCTTCAAGTATAGTATAAATTAAATTAGGTCCAAAAGTTCTTTTGGTGTACTATTTCTTTTGCCTTTTCTAGTCTCAGGTTCAGGTTGTTGAGTCACAACCTCTTCAGTGACCTCTTCAGGGACCACTGAACCACCAATGTCTTCAGTTCCATTAAGAATCCTGATACTTGGTCTAGGGACTAAAGAGAATCTATTCTCATCAAAGATAGCATCCCTTGATTCAATTATTGTGAAGATCATTAAACTCATAGGATCAAAAATAAAAAAGTATGTAGATACGCAGCAGAATAAAAATAAAGGACAGTGTAATTGAACAAGGTTTTACATTCATACATGCCCTAACTCTATATGATCAGTATAGAACGGTTACCTAACTATTACAGGATCAAAGAAACCTTTGATCTTACGGGACATACAATACGATCTCCCAGTGGTTGAGCTCGACATGGTGTGTCATGGTTAAAGTGATTGAAACACCTTAAACACACATTAGACGTCTAGGATACACACACATAAAAAATGTCCAGGGATCTCTTTATATAGAGTCCATCTAGACTTACAAGGAAATCTAATTGTATTAGGAAACTAAATCTTTTCCTAATATTTGATCTTTATCTTTTAACGAAGTCATCTAGAATCCTCCATCTTTGTAGAATTCAACATTGGACGATTTCTCACCTATTGTGTTTTCTCTTTTGTATCATTTTTTTGTATCATTGTTTTTTGTATCATCAAAATCAATAAATTTCCCAACAATCTTCTTCTTTTTTGATGATGACAAAACAAACACTGATTCCAAGATGATCTATAGTAGCTTGATCTTCAACAAGCGTTGTCTTCAACTTAAGCACTTGAACATCTTGTACATCTTCAAATCTGATCTATGAATGAAAACATAACATCTCTCCCCTTAACTTAAGATTTCCTATTAGTCCAAAGCTCCCTGAAGCGGCAAAACCTCAACATTCATATAAGTGGTTCTTCTTTATTCATGCTCCTGCTAAGCACTTTTTCAAAGAAATTAACCATTGAGAAGTAAAGTCTTCATCCTCCTTTTTAGCAGGTTCCAAGCACATCCTTGGGATGATTGTAAAACATGTGCTTCAGTCCACTGAACGTTTAGATTTCCACATTAAACTCAACTACCAAGTTTCCTCAGTAGGGAGTTGGGTGTCCTAGCATTCAGTAACTAAGTTGGACTTTATACCCATCCCTTTAGCAGACTTTATAACCAAGTCTCTATCCAGTCTCTTCATCAAATGATCAGCTAAGTTTTGTTGAGACCTCACAAACTCTATAGATACCACCCCATTCATGATGAGCTCACGAATCATGTTATGCCTGATACCTAAGTGTCTAGACTTTCCATTATACATTTAGCTATAAGCATTTGCCAATGTAGCAACACTATCACAATAGATAGATATAGGTGCTATAAGTTTGGACCATAATGGAATCTCAAGGACAGGTTTCTCAACCATTCAGCTTCCTTATCAGCAGATGCTAAAGCCATAAATTTAGATTCCATTGTTAAGCTGGTGATGCAAGTTTGCTTCTTGGATGCCTAAGAAATTACACCTCCACCAAGCAGGAATACCCAGCCACTGGTAGATGAATTATCTTTAGTATTGCTGATCTAGCTTGCATTAGTGTATCCTTATAAGACTAAAGGATAGCCAGTATACATCAAATTATAATCCATAGTTTTCTTCAAATACTTCAGTACCATTTGAATTGCTTATCAATGTTGAGTACTACGATTACTAGTGTACCTACTTAGTTTACCCACTACAAAAGCAATATCATGCCTTGTACAAGTCATGGCATACATCAGGCAGCCAATCACCCTAGAATACTTAAGTTGAGATACAACATGATCATTATTGGGCATCAACTTCACAATTATATCTATAGGAGTACTCACTGGAGTACAATCAAAGTATTTGAATTTCTTTAGTACCTTCTCAATATAATGAGACTGGAAAATTGCTATTTCATTACTTTCATGTTTAATCCTATATCGATGATAACATCAGCCACCCCTATATCCTTTATGGAGAACCTTGATGACAAGAATTCTTTTGTTAGTTCCACCTGAACTTTATCAGTGCCAAAGATCAGCATACCATCAACATATAGGCAAATGATGTCTCCTTTACCAGATTCATCAAATTTGTTATACACACATTTGTCAGCTTGGTAAAGTAAATAACCACCAGACAAAACCACTTCATCAAACTTTTGATGCCATTGCTTATGTGCCTTCTTCAGTCCATATAAAAACTTAATCAGTTTACACACCTTGTTTTTATTTCCAGGCATGATGAAGCTATGAGGTTGGTTCATATAAACCTCATCATCTAATTTACCATACAAGAAAGCTTTCTTCACATCCATCTAATGAAAAATCAGATTGTGAATTAATACCAAAGCAATCAGCAGTCTTATGGTATTGATATGTGCCACTAAAGCATAAGTATCAGAGTAGTTTATCCCTGAATTCTGTCAAAATCCCTGAATGACTAGTCTTGCCTTGAACTTTTCAATAGTTCCAACCACCTTCGGTTTTTTGTTTGAAGATCCATTTGCAACCAAGAGGTTTGCCAGCTGGAGGTAGATCAGCCAACACACAAGTGTTGTTGCCCATGATGTAATCCATCTTATCATTAATTGCTTCTTTCCAGAAAGCAACATCTTGGGACTGCATTGCTTCATCAAATGTTTTGGGGTCATTCTCAACATTAAAGCAATAGGACTGTTGGTCAGAGACCTCATCCCTTATTCCTTCAATTAAATATAATTGAAATTCATGTCTAAAGTTCTTTGGAGTCTTATTCCTTTTGCTTTTTCTAAGCTCAGGTTTAGGTTGTTGAGCCATAACCTCTTCAGTGGCCTCTTCAGGGACCATTGAACCACCAATATTTATCAGGGACCTCTGACTTGGTCTAGGTACTGATGAGAATCTATTCTCATCAAAGATAGCATCCCTTGATTCATTTATTAAGTTAATTGAAACTGATTCATTAGGTTCAATGACATAGAACCTAAAAGTCTTGAAATGCTCAGCATATCCAACAAAGATGCATTCAATGTCTCTTTCACCCAAAGTCTTTAACTTTAGATCAGGGAGTTTGACGCCCTACAACCCCAAACCCTGAGGTAGTTCAGGTTTGGTTTTCTTTTAGTTTAGAGTTCATAAGGGGTAATCATGTTTCTTTTGTTAGGAACCATATTTAATAAATAGCAAGTTGTTGACATAGCTTTACCCTAGAACCCTTGACTCAGTCCTAAGTAAGACAACATGAAATTAACCATTTCTTTAAATACTCTATTTTTCCTTTCAGATATACCATTTTGTTGTGGAGTATAGGGAGCAGTTGTTTCATGGATAATACCAACAGACTGAAAATACAGAGTATCCATGTACTCACCTCCCCTATCAGTCCTGAATATTTTGATCAAAGACCCCTGTTGTAATTCAACTTCAGTTTTGAATACCTTAAATTTATCTAATGCTTCATCCTTTGAATGTAATAAATAAACATAGCAAAACTTTGAACCATCATCAATAAATATCACAAAGTATTTCTTATTCCCTAATGAGGGAGTAGCATGCAAGTCACACAAATCATTGTAGATCAGCACCAAAACTTTAGTTTCACGTTTTACATTTTGAAATGGTTTCTTAGTTATTTTGGTCAGCATTCAAGTCTTACACTTTTCAGTATCCATGACAAAAATTGTGATTAATTCATTCTTAGATATATTTTGCATCCTCATAAAGTAGAAATAGCCCAGTCTAGCATGCCATTTGATTGAATCATTTAGTTTAAAGGTTGACCTAAAGGTTGAACCAATATTGTCATTAAGAATATTAAGCCTGAACATTTGATTACACAAATAACCAAAACCAATAAACACACTATGTTTGGATAGAACAAATTTATTAGATTCAGACACTTGTTTATAACCACAATTGTTCAAAATACTACTTGAAACCAAATTCTTTCTAATATTAGGAACATGTAAAACATTAAACAAGGAAACAATCTTTCTAGAATAAAATCTAAGATCTACACAACCACGTCCATGCACCAGGGCTGTTGACTCATTTCCCATGTGAAGAATAGATCCATCATTCAGTGACTCATAGGTCTTGAACCAGCATCTATCTTTACACACATCACAGTTGCTCATGCGTCAACCCATCAAGCAACATCATCATCATTTTGCACAAAATATATTCAGATACATGTGTAACATAATAAACTTGAAGAGATTTATTAAATATATTCTAACCTTTCAGTGAGTTGGAAGAACCATTCACTGAACCATTGGATTTGTTACCAATTTTTCCACCTTTGCAATCCTTTTTCAAGTGTCTAGGTTTCCCACACTTCCAACAAGTCACTTTAGACTTCTTGTTAGGATCAGCTTTGGTGTCCTGATACTTACGTTTACCCTTATTGAAATTGTACATGATGGAGTTGTTATGCTCTACCATATTAAAAACTGAAGGACCAGCAACATTGTTGCCCTTTGGCTTGTCACTATCCTACACCCTGAGGGACTCCTCAATGCGCAGGTGACTGGCCAACTCAACAAGAGTTAGTTCCTCCTTTTAATGTTTCAAGGTATGCTTGAAGTCTTTCCACAAAGGAGGGAGTTTATCAATGATACAAGAGACATGAATAGCCTCATCTATATTCATCTTATGTTGTGTAAATCTATCAAGTATACCAAAAATTTCATTGTATTGTTCCATAACTTGTCTCGAATCAGTCATTTTATAATTTGTGAAATTACTAACAAAGAACTTATTACTTGATGCATGCTTAGCCATATATTTGGCCTCCAAGGAATCCCATGGTTCTTTGGAAAATTCAACATTCTAATAAATATCAAATAAAGGATCAGACATACCATTGAGGATTAAACCTCTTCAAACATAGTCATCATTTTCCCATTTGTTCATCCTTTTGATTTGTTCCATGGTAGCATTCTCACCATCTTCAGGGATAGGAGTAGTGAGCACATATATCACACTCATGCTAGAAAGCAAGAAGTGCATCTTCTTCTGCCATCTCATAAAGTCCACCCCTTCAAACTTGTCAAGCTTGTCAAAGTTTGAAGCCATGTGTTTCATAGCAGCAGCAGCCATTGATTATCACAAAATAATTTCATTGATTATTGGTTGTGGTTTCCCCAGATTAGGGTGAAGATAATTAGTGCCTAGCTAATTACCAATTAAGGTTACCGAATATCACTTGAAATTGTGTAATCACTTTCCAAAGAAGAATATTCGACCCTATGCCTGGGTTACATGATTACCTCCTTGGGATAAAACCAAGTGCTAGTTCTTGTTTTATGCGCAAATCAAGAACCCTTCGCTTCTAAGTATTTTTTTTGTTTTCTGTGTGTCTTTCCATGCAGTTGTAATCTCCTATTTAGGGGATTTACTCAAACCCTAGGTAATGGAATTATGAGAGATTAATAGGCTCGTTAATCTCTTCCATAATTAGCCTCCATAATTGTAAGAATTAGTTGTTACATGACCAATTTAAACGTGGTTATTTAATGCAGTCAAACCTGCCACTTGAATAGGTCAGAGTTGTTACAAGTTACTTGAATTCATTCCAGCGAGGTCAATCCTTCAGTGTCCTGAACACTCAGCTAGCTCACTGAAGAGCACACAAGCTGAAGGGTTCATACTAAAAAGACCCACTGATGAGAAAACACGCTGAGGATACATTCTTTGATAGATTACTCTCTGATGGTGTCCTTTAGCTTACTACTCAAGGAGTATAAAGCTGAAGCCATCAGACTGATGATTATTGTTCAGTACAGAGTTACACTCACTGAAGAGTGAACTCACTGAACTTCATCAACGACTTGAATTTTCTTTTACCACTATCAGAGTCAGGGTGTTCAGTGACCTATGGGAGTACACTTCATACATCCAGTCCCATTACCCGGTATGAACTGAACCCACAATTGAATTATATTTCCAACATGGTCGATGGAAAAAATAGAGGACTCGGTCGATTGCAAGACCGAATCGTGGGGATAGTTTTGTGGGCCCAAGTTGAGTTGTGTGAGTTGTTACGAGTATTTTGTTTAGAGTAAATTACATCGTTGGTCCCTCAGTACTTCCAAATTTTTGCATTTGGTCCTAAATTCTCAAAACTCTCAAGTTTTGTCCCTAACTTTTTTTTCTTTGTCGTGGGTCATTTTCTCGCCAATTTAGTTAAAATTAAATACGATCTTTTGTTTTCTCGTTAGCTTGCAAGGGATTTTTCGACTTTCCGTTCTTGCTTGTCCAAACATCCATTAACACCTTTGGTCCCTAAACTTGTCCAACCACCCACCACTACCACCGCCCACCACCACCGACCACCACCACCCACCACCCATCACCCACCACCACCACCTGTTGTTCCTTGAACTTTCCATTGTTTGAATTTTAAAATAATACTCTAATCTATACACCTTACGTTTTTAAGAAAAGGGGTAGTGGTGGGTGGTGATGGTGGTCGGTGGTGGTGGTCGATGATGGTGATGGTCGGTGGTGGTGGTCGGTGACGGTGGGCGTGTTGGTGGGTGATATTGGTGGTCGGTGGTGGTGGTGGGTGGTGTTATTCAGGTGGTGGTAGGTGGTAATGGTTGGCGGTGGTGGTGGTAGTGGTGGTAATGGTGGGTGGCGGTATCGGGTGGTGGTGGTGGTAGTGGTGGATGAGAGGTAGAAGAAAAGGGTGTTTGGATTGGAGTATTTTTTTAAGAGTAAATTACATAAATTTTCCTTGTGTTTTGGACATAATTACGCCTTTCGTCCTAGAACGCAATTTATTACACCAGTAACTATGGTTGTTCAAAAGGAGTTGACTGGTCCTTTGACCATTTGGACGTTAGTCTCTTCCGTCAAATACCCCCACGTGCCTGGCACTTGAGGGCATTTTCATCCTTTCCCTTCTATAGAACACCTCAGGGACCATTTTTGAAATCCAAATTTTTTTTCCCGCCTTATTTTAACATAACAGGGCCCTCTTCAAACACCACCAAAAATGCAAATCCTTACTACATTCTTTAGTTTCAAATGCAATTGAAATTGAATTCAAACACCACCTAAATGCAAACAAGCAACATAAACCATAGAAAACCAAAGCAAATGTAACTGCAAACACTCCTTAACCTGCAAACTGCAAGTACAATTCTAGATTCATTTTGTTGACTTGCAAAATTCAATGCAATTTTACCTTTTTTGAGTCCCGAATTCAGAGTAATGACCTAAATGCAAACACACAACACAAACCATATAAATGCAAAGAAAATGAAAATGCAAACACACCTTGTCCTGCAAACTACAAATGCAGTTCCTAAAAATGCATAATATAAATTTTTAACCACAAAATAGGGCAAGATATATTAGTAATTTCAAGTAACAGAATATACTATAAAGCATACAATCCCAACATTAAAATCTGGAAATACATACATGAAACTACAAGTATCAATTACAGTGCACCATCAAACACTAACCAAAAGACTTCACATCTGGTATTGGACTTAAGACTTCCTCTTCTTGCTAGAACATTGATACGCTCAAATTGAGTATGTTTTTAGTCGCGTTATCTGTACTTTTGTATAAGTTATTTTGCTATTTTTATATGGTTTTGTTTCTTAATTGCATCAAAGTGTGTTTGCAAGTATATTTGTTGCTAAGTACAGGAAAAGCAAGAAAAAGATGAAGAAACGACAAATAAATCAAGTTTTATATGAGTACAAAGAATCCCGCATCAAGAACAAGTTCGAAAGCATTTCAAGAGTAAAAGAACAAACCATGCAAGCTTCCAAGTCCTAAGATAGAGCCTAAATGAAGTTATATTGAAGAATAATGACCCGCGACCAAGCACAACTCAAACAGGAAGCTTAAACGCAAAATCAAGAAATTTGTATGCTGAGGCGTGGGAGAAGCTGCAAGGCAGGTGAAAGAAGCCGGTCGGCAGGCAAAAGGAGCCGCCGGGCTACTTTCGGTCATCTTCTCTATTTTCCTCTTGAAGCTCCATGAACGATCAAGAAGGATCTAGACCCTTTGTACCTGGCATTTGATGATCCTTTGGCCCCAAGTTTAGCATTTATGACCCTATGGCCTTCCTAGTAGTATAAATAGGACCCTTTTAGCTATTGTTTTCACACATAACTTACATCTCATCAATCATTCTCTCCACTACTCTTTAGTAGTAATCTCCACTCTCTTTCAAAACCATAATCCTTTCCTAAAACCCCAGAAAAATCCCATAAGTTAGAAGAAGAATGTAACACCCGTAAAAATTCCTAGATATCAGTCGTTGACTTTTCGTACTTCAGTTTGACCTTATCGAATTTAGTGTTAATTTTACGTTTAATCAGGAAGTTATCCCGCGTGCATCTGAGGATCGTTACCGGAAGCATTTTGGGTTGCTATTTTATGTAGTCTTTTAGGAAACGTCACATTTTTTTACGTTTCGTATCGATATTTAAATTTTCAGGATTTTACTTGAAGTTATCGCGCGTTTTCAGTTTTTGCGTTTACCGTTAATACCGTCTAAAAATATCTTAAGATAGTGTAAATAAATATCTAGAAGCATAGAATTCCAAGCATTATCTAAACTTTCAAAAATTGGCAACCCCCTACCTTCGAACACACCCCCTAAAATGTTGCTAGTCTTGTCTCCTTAAGGACTAACCATCTATGATTCCCACCAAAGGAAGGTTCTAGGTTCAAATCTTGCCATGAACCTAGACACCTCATTTCTCCTATATAATTTTGACTTCACCTCATTTCTTTCATTCCTCTCTCTCTAAAAACTCACATATAAAAGTTTTCTATCCTCTCCCTCTCTTTGTGGTTCGTTCGCCGCCAACAGCAACCACACCATCACTATTGTTCAACTTTGATCAAGATTTTGGGAGCTCAAGTATATTCGGGTTATATTTATATAGTTAGTTTGGGTATTATATTCATCGTTCGTGTTGTTTGTTAGTTTTGATCATCCTCTAAATCCTTCGTTCGTGTAAGTTCATCTTCTTTTATAAAACTTGTACTTCCTTAATCTTTGTAACGTTTAGAAGCTAGTTGTACAAACGGGTCGTTAAAAATCAAAGCTTTAAAAATTACACAACCTTAAAAAGGTTGTGTCTTTGGTTCAAAAATCATAAAAAAGAAAGGAAGGAAATATTAGTAGTGTTGTCGTGGTGAATCTTTTATAAAGATATGATTTTTATAAAGCTTATTACTTATTTTGGCTTAATAATAAGCTCGATCGAGCTTATTCGAGTACTTAGGTGTGTCGAACACAATATTGGACCATAAAGGTTTGAACTTTATGTTTATTTGTATATTGTCTTATTTTTCTAGCTTATTTTCTTAGCTTATTTTGGTAACTTATAAAATTTTGAGCTTAACGGGCTTAATAAATGAGCCCAAATGTGTTTGTTTGGTTGTTGTGGGTTTTGGCCCAACACCAAGCCCAACCCATGGGCTATAAGCCACGGGTTGGCTTATTTGATGGCTTATTTGTGTAGCTTATTTGATAAGCTAAAAACTTATTTGCTTTTTGATTTGTTATTGGATTAATTTTGGACTTTTGATATCCTATCTATTTTGTTTAGGCTTATTGGGCCTAAAAGCCCAATAAGAGCCATTTGGATTTTCGGCTTATTTTTATAAAGGGTTTATTACTTATTTAAATTTATAAACGTTTACTATTATTATCGTAACTTAGTAGTTACAAAATCTATATTTGGGAAGGTGATGATTTAAGAAAAGCGTTGAAAGTGTTTTGGGAATTAAAGTCTACGACTTTGGAAAACTAATATTTACAAACGGGTCATGCCGAAATTTCGTAAAAACTATATACTTAGAATTATTTGTGAAAACATATATTTATAAAACCTTTCTAAAACATATTAATTATAAATAATAAATAATATATATACTTAATTTATATAGATAAACAAAAATACATATTTACACTTAATATCCAAGTATTTTCTTTAATACCGGCAGTTAAGCGTGCTCAGGCGAGGGTAGCACTAGTATGGGTGACCTGCCGGGAAGTTACGTAAATTAAAAGCATAAAAATGTTATTATCGAATTGTCTAAATCATTATTTTGGATTACCGGGTAAAATTCCAAAACTTAGTTATTTTGTTTATTTTCTTATTATACTCTATATATTTATATTAATCTTCGTAATACGTTTCATCGAGTCAAAATCACTACGACTACTACACAACCAACGTTACTAAAGCATTTTCGTAATAACCGTACAACTACTTTCCAAACACTCATGTACATTCGTAATTCATGTCGTATTTATTCTGAACCCGACCGTTTATTCTTTAGGTCGTGACTGTGTACTATCGTCCTTTTCCGTGTGATCATTCTTCTAGTCTTTTCACTACTTCATTCCACCAATCAAGGTGAGTTCATAGCCTCACATTTTACTTGTTTTATTTATACTTATAACTTTTGGGGTGAGAAACATGCTTATTTACAAACCCGTTTACATTATTGACTTCAAACTTATTTATATGTTGATTGCAAACCCGTTACATGATTGATATCACACTCGTTTTACTTATGAATATAAGTACTTTAAGCTTTTATGAATACGTTGATTTTTTTTACTATGGACACAAGTACTCTATTTTACTCTTGCATGTTACGTGTTGCCTAAGTAGCGATAACCCACCATGCCTCATTATCATGAATCGTTAATTACCTGTGTAAGCGCGAGTGTTATAAAAAGATCTATTTGGGATGACCTCCCCGTTCGGGTAAGTAGCGCTTACTAGTTTGAGAGCCGAACTAACGAACGTATACCATGTCAGAATTTGGATGTTTCAGGTTGAACATTCTTTTGGGCACTTAATTACTATCTTAATATGTCTGAAATTGATTGGCATACAAACTGTCATAGCCTCGGTGTCATGAGCTTAGCGCAACGTAAATACTTTTGACGAATATTGTATGTGTTACAATAGTCATACGTTTTGAAATCTTGTGGTCCATACTATTTTTGTTTAACGTTTCTGAATACTAAACACTTTTCATACTACTGTGAGTGAAGCAGTATCCACTAAACATTTTTGATTCTCGTAATTACTTTACTTTGTGTATGTGGAGTCTACATGCTTAGTTTTGGACTTCTATGATGTGCTATGTGGAGTCTACGTGCAATATGATACCATTTATCAAGACCTTATTTATCCTTCATACTCGTTGACTTTTGAAAACTTAATTATGCTTCTGTAACGTTTTAATTTCATTTGAAATCTTGTAAGACTTATCTATTTTTAATAAATGCAACGAGATATGATATTCAAAACGTCCATTAGTGGTCGTTCTCTCATACTTTGTGTAATGTATATTATGACGTCACGCCCTCGGACACGTATTTCGACTAGACCCGGTTTAGGGGTGTGACATATTGGTATCTAGATCCAAGGTTATAGAGAACCAGGTAGTATATACTAGGTCTGGTCTATAAGCAGTATGTGATCCTACGTGTTTTTATTTGCTTACGTATATAACTACTAGTGATACATATATAAGTATTATATTACCATAATTATACTTACATTTCGTTTTTCCATATTATATTTTACATTACGATTATTTTATTCACCATCGTATCCTACATGGTTCATATAAAGAGATTTATATAAACTTTTGCTTGTGAAGAGTATGGCAGCTCCAGTTATTACTATTTCTTCTGACGCATCAGAGGAGACTATAACCAATATGTGACCCTTACGTTCCTTATCTTTGCCTATACGGGC
>BQNB010121573.1:0-20438 GCA_026074375.1 Tanacetum coccineum
AAACGTGGTTTCAATTTCACAAATCGTTGGGTAATAACGACCCGGGAATCATACTTCCTGGTTAATATACATATTATAATATATATATTTGTGAAGATTTTCCTTTTTACCTTTGTCCTTAAGGGTAATCTGGTAATTTTCTATCATATTATATTTTATTAATACGTGTGTTGATTTTAACAAATCAATAGCCAACGAAAATTCCAATATCAGCTTTAGGTTTCAGCTTAATCGGATCTTCACCGTCATTGGTTGGATAACATAACGCATCAAAGACGTGAAAGTATGTTAAGTCGGTTTTTTGTCATGTATGAGTTCATATGGTATTTTGTTGTGACATCTTCAAATTAGAGACCAGTTTTGGGCAAAGCAGGCTGTCGCGACTGCCTCTACCCATAGAAACAATGGAGCCTTAGAGGATATCAACATCGTGCGTGCAACTTCCTCTAAAGTACGGTTTCGTCTTTCGACAATGTCGTTCTGTTATGGAGTACGTGCAACTGAGGTTTGGTGTGAGATCCCAACATCATCATAATAGGCTTGCAGAGTCTGATTCGCAAACTCTGTTCCATTATCTGTTTGTATGTTACGGACTGTTGCATTTAGATGAACTTGAATTTTCTTTAAGAGTTTAATCACAATCTTTGGAGTTTCATCTTTTGATCGTAAGAATTTTACCCAAGTGAACTGTGAATAGTCATCAACAATAAGCAAATGTACTTCTTCCCATTAATACTTTCAATTCTTATTGGACCACACAGATCCATATGCAACAGATATATCTTCTCTTGTATAGAGTCATCAGTCTTGGGTTTGTGGGTATGTTTCTTGATTTTACCTAAGGCACAGGCTGAACACAAATGATCTTTCTGATACTTTAATTTGGGAAGCCCTCTGACAAGACCTTGTTTGGCAAGTTCATTGATATAACCGAAGTTTAGATGAGACAACCTTTGGTGCCATAACCAAGACTTTGTTTTAGAGGCTTTAGACAAGAGACAAATGGGAGAGGATTGAATCATTTAGTCTAGTGACATTGTGTATAAATTTTAGCCCTTTGATCCTTTGAGCAAATCAACACCTTCCAAATCACAAACATAGCAGGTGTGTTTTTGAAAAGCGGCCTCAAGATCAGAATCACAAAATTGACCCACTGAAAATAAGTTATGTCCTAACCCCTCCATATAATAAATCCGAGAAATCATGACATTTCCTATCTGATAATCCCCATATCCTCTGATTTCTACGACATCATCATTCCTGAATCTGACAATACCCATAAATTTGCTAACAAAGTTGATGAGCTAAGAGTGTTGTCCGGTCATGTGCTTGGAGCAACCCGAGTCCAGGTACCAAAGGACAATTTGAACGACCTAAAATGGACACGGGAAGAAGATGGAGCAGTAGAAACATTGGATCCCTAATTTTTGTTAGGTTTCGAGTTGTTAGAAATATTAGATGTTATAGTCTTTGATTTGTTACTCGAACCTATGTTGGTTATATCTTTAAGTTTTCCTGAAGTATTACTACTGGGTGCAGTTTTCTTAACTACTGTTGTAGAGATTGGTTTCTTAGGAGGTACTACAGTAGTGGAGGTGATCCTAGTTAAAGTCCACGTATTTCCATCTATAGTAAAGGTCATACATGTTGGTTTCCAACTATATCCAACATTACTGTAAACTTTCCCTGTTGGTTTCCATATTTTCTTCTTATTTCTCTTAACACATTTTGGTTTAGCATGCACATTTACATCATTAAGATAATTTGCATCAAACATACATTCATTACATGTAGCACAAATATGCTCAGAATTCACATTTAAAACAGAATGCACAACATTTGCGTTACAGATAGGTTCAAAAACACGATTCATTTTATTTAAACTAGGTTTAACGCTCCTAAGGTGATCTTCTACTTTATTCTTCTTGTTGCTACTTGTTGGTCGCGAGATCCAATTGTTCTTTGTATTGCCTTGAGGATTTGATCCGCTAGCACTAGTAGAAGTGATTACTCCTGTAAAAGGCAACAAAGGGTTATTAAAATCCTTAGTTTTATGAGAGTCTGCCTGTTTATGTGTGTAACTTGATGATGTACTAGGTTCTACAAACCTAACATTTTTAACTTTATTCATTGGAGTTACTGCAATCAGCTTCTTACTTTGTCTGATAGAACTAGGGCATGTGTCTCCACATAAACCAACAATTCTTGAACACGTGTGGCATACTTACAGGCAGAGTCTAAGTCACTATCTAAAGGCCTTAAATCTCTAGCATGTTCTATAATTTCATGGAGAGTGTCAGCATGTTCCTGTGTGTATTTCAAATAGTCTACGTGAACTGCCTATTTTTCGCAACATTAGAAAAAGAGGTTCTAAGTCTAGTTTATACATTCCTAGGGCAATGACTTTGGAATTATTAACAATTTTATCACCTTCAGACATACATTTTCTTTTTAAAGTAGCAATCTGGTCTCTCAATTTGCTGATTGAGTTATCTTTTGCTTTTAACTAAGCTTTCAGTTCATTGATAATAAAAAATGTAGGAAACTCAGGAGCATCCTGTTTGTTTTAAGGTTGATTAATTTGAAAACTTTCTTTAAATTGTTGTACTTTGATTTCAAGAGAAATACATATGTTTTTCATTCTTGCACATCATTTTGAAACTTCATTATAAACAGCCTTTTCAACCACGTCATTCTTTTTTGAAAGCCCAGTCTTAAGTTCGAGACACTCATTATATTCATCCACATAACTTTGTTCCATTTTGTTATAATCAGCAAGAGTAGCAAGAGTATTTACAGCAGTATGCACAAGATCTTGAGATATAATGAGCTCTAATAGACGATCATTTTAAATTAAGAATTATTTTTCTTTTATCTCAAAAGCTTTCCATTCTACTATACATTTGGAAACTTTGGTTTCCATTTGTGTAAAAACTTCTCTCATGTCAGTAATTTCTTTATGAAGACCTTGATCAAAGATGTGAAAATTCTCTTTTAAAGTTTTAACAAAAGGTTTGACATCTTTATCGAATGCTTTTCGAATATGTTCAATTTCCTAAGAACCGACATTATGACCAGTTACCTTGGTTCAGACGGTTACTACATTTTCAAAATCATTCACATGACTTCTCATTTTGTTAAAACTTTCTTTGACCAAACTAATTTTAGGAAGTTCGTGAGGAATTTCCTTTAGAACAGGTTCAGGTTGAACCAATGGTATTTTAGAAACGGGTTTTGCAATGGGTAACCAAAATGCCTGTTCTGTAGAAAGTTGCTTTTGAGGCACAAAATGCTTCACAAAATGCTCAGATAATTTATTCAATGCAACATAGTCAATGGGTGCAATATTAACTTTCTTTTCTTGCATAATTGGATCATTTTGTCTAGCATGCATCTTTAATCTACTCTCTTCAGCTAGTTCTAATATTTCCTCGATATCAGTGACAGATAATACATGATGTGGCTTAACAATTATGTTACCATAGTAGAATGAGGGTACTTTTTGTTAAGCATGAGTTAGATACGAATGGTTTTGATAACCGAGTGTTGTTTTGTGAGCTTCATCGTAAAAAACCTGAGGTTTTGTCAACATATGCATCATTTGCGTTGATTGACCCATTTTATAAACCACATTATCCAAGGCATTCTTTTTCTTTTCTAAATCAATTATCTCTTCGAGATATTTATCCTCTTTTCTTTAGATTCTTGTTTTAAAACATCAACCATTGTTGATAAAGTCTTATGACCTTCAACAGTTGCAGAAAGTTGTAGTTTTAAAGAGTGAATTTGATTTTCAAAATCCGCAACCTTTGCATTTTTGTCGACAATAATCTTTCGCAACTAACTATCAATTTACTTTTCTCTATCATTGAATTTAATTTGATATTTTTCTTCAAAAAGTTTGATTTGTTCTTGATATCGTGCAAGCTCAGCATTTAATGATTCATTTTTTATTTTGTTTTCTTTATCCACCTTAGTACATATAACAACTTAAATATGTATTTCTTCAATGACAGACATTATCATTGATTCATGTTGTACAGAAGACGAAGTATCTTGAACAACCATATTCTCAGTTTTGTTTAGATGTTGTTCATATGAAATGATGTTACTTTCACTTGCTATGTCATTATCTAGATTATTATTAAAATCAGGTTGTTCAGAATACTAGATCTCTTACACATTTTGATCAATCACATGATTATCAAGATAATTGTCATGAGTTGGTACCTCTAAGAGAGTATCTGAATCATATGAGGAGAGCTTAGCCATAAAAATAGCACTTAGAGATGGAGCCTCATCATAGTCAGAATCAAAAGCATCCAGATCATCAGTTTGAAAAGCTACTGGAGTGGGAATTTCCTAAGACTGTTGGCTTATAGTAACTGCATCTCCATTGTTTGCTAAGAATGCCATATGTTCTTTATCAAGCATCGCCATCTCTTTAAACCATGCTGAATTCCTTGGCCTTTTAGGTTTTGTACACTGTCTTGCCATGTGGCCTTCTTCTTGACAGTTGTAGCAACGTATAACCTTTGCCTGACCAGTTGTGTTTGTTCATCCAGTTCTGTTAACCCCTATAGCTGTAGCATTATTCTTAGTACCACTGTCTGCATACCTCGAATTTTGTCTCCCCTGAACTGTCTACACGGTAACTCTTCCATCATAGATAGTTGCTTGATTCCTTGGGTTTTACGAGGTTCTTAGCTGGTTGTTGGTTGGTGGGTATCGAGAAGTAAATACAGTGCTAATGAAAGCCATGCCTTGTTGAGACTGGCAATTGGATCATCAGTAGGTAGAAATGATAGGACAACAAGTCCAAAATCTAGTTGTGGAAATGATGCTTGTGGTTGTTGATGAGGAGGTGCTTGGTAGGATTGATGATGTACCATCGTGGAATGATGAACATCTTGTGGTTGATATGCCTGCTGTTAAACCATAGATGAGTGATTAACATTAGGTGCCAAGGTGGATTGATGATGAGTCATTGGTGATATGTTAACCGGTTGTGAATAATATTGTTGAGCAAATGGAGACAACTGTTGATGATAATATGACCGGTTGGTTTCTTTTGCAAAATTAAGTATTACTAAGTAACTACTAACATAAAAACACAAACTTTATGATTTTTTACACCAAAAAAGTTTTCACTTTTTTTCGAGTATAAAACCAAAAATGCACCTTTTTGCAAAAAATTAACAAGATAAACGCACACAAAAGACTCTAGATCACCCCATGGCGACTAATACCAATTGTAGAATACTAGTTATCTAATCACATACACTAAATGGAAGAAATCTTAGAGATAGAAAGTAGATGGATAGACACTTTTAGAGAGAGAAACAAATATGCATATATATACCTTAGTGAAATGAACCAACACCCTCTCTAAGGCATAGAGATGGCTTATATATCTCTTACATGGGTCGGCCAAGCCTTGGTTTTTCATGGGCTTCGCCCAGTTAGCTTAACTCTACACGCTGATTAACTATGAGCTACGAATTACTATTTTGGAAGTGACCGAGTTTTTTCTCGACTTCTAACAAAAATTTACACAAAACTTACTTGGAAGAATTTAAAATCCCAAAATTATGCTCAATTTTAAAACCTCTTTAACTTTAGACCCAAAAACCATAAAGAAAAAAACAATCAATCACGAGTGAAACTCAATTAAACATTTCATCAAACACTTAATCTACATCCTAAAACTACATTGTGTTCCCAAAAACAATAAACTTTTCAAAGAATAAAAATTCCCAAATCTACTACAAATATTGAAAAATCTTGACTTTTTTATGTGAAATCGGACAACAATAAATAGATACCTCCATTCATAATCAAGATATAATAAATTACATGCAATCCTCCAAACCTTCTTATATCGCCAGATTTTTTTTAGTTTTGATGTTCGCGGTTTTTTTCATGCCGCCATTAATTTTCTGGATCTGTTTAGGGGTGTTTTGTGTGATGAATCAGGTGAGTATATTTGCTTTGTGGGCTTGATGAGTCACCCTATTTTAGGACAGGTGTATAGAAGAAGGTATGAAAGTGGATAACGAATTTGATTAAAAATTTGATATAACTGTGTTGGTGCAACATTGACTAAGATTTCTTTTATGTTTTAACGATGAAAAATAAACGTTCGTAAAACGTAAAAACACAAAAAATAGCCAAAATCCGTAAAACCAGATTTGCTGGTCCGGCGTAATGGTCACACGTCAGCGCGTGAGCAGCGCGCCACAGGCGAACTCCGGTTATACGGATTTGCTTTTGTAGGCTTTCCTCTTCTCGACACATGTAAAAACTTAAATAAAGGTATGTATGTTGTCCCAGTTGTAGGATACTTCTTGTTGGATCCCACTTCAATAGATTGAATTCCCTAAGCTTGTTTAAGGTTTAGTTATATTAGATAAATCTAATACAACTATAGTAGAAAAACTTTGTTAAGTGTATTAAAGATTATGCGGAATCAAATCTTTAATATTAGAAGAATTCTTAATGAAACAGTAACACAAGATCACAATTCAACAAACAATAAAAGCTCCAATATTATTAAGAATAATATGAATACTCTCCTAGTATTAGGGTTACAAAACCTTGAAGCTATGACAATTCTATGAATGACTCATTTTTGGTACTTATGTAGATGATTAAGATTGTGATGATTTTATTAAAACTCTATGCCCTAGGACCTCCTTTAATACACCAAGGAGTCCTAGTCGATTTACAATATATTCCTAAAACTTAGAATATTCTCTATGATCTATTCTATAAATAACTAATACTTAGCATGTAAGTAATCTTGATCTCCAATCAATCTTTATCCTTTCTTCTGTCTTTATCCATTCTCTTCTGACAGTAGAAACTCTTTCAGCAGTCTTAATCTTTGAGCAGTTGTAACCTTTGTACTAGTAGCATTAACTTTTAACACAAGCAGTAGTAACTTATACACCAACATCATTAACTTAGCAGCAGTAACTTCAAGAAGGCTTTTAATCCTAACATCATTCGTTAACTCGGTGAGTTTACCTTGGCTAAATAATTGCTTTTGTATTTATTATAATGTTTGAAGGCTAATACCTTCGGGTATTAGCCATTATTATAAAGATCTGAATGTTTGGTATTGTTTATCTCGATTTCTTGATTTATCGTTGAATGCTTGTTTATGTTTATCAATTTATACTTGTTTATGTGCTTTTTGTATGTCGACCTAGTATACAACCGGATCTAGTGATACGAACCATGGGACAACCTGATATTGAGCAGATTAGATTTATACCATTAGAAATGGCTAGTGCCATTTTGTATGTTTCTTGCGTGGCTATGTGTTTCTATCTGTATAGTTTAAAAGTGGTTTCACTATATGTGCATGATGTCATTTATAGGAAATAGTATCTTATTTTGTGTGGCATATAGTTGGTGTTAAGTCTTTCCATGCTGTCCACATGTGGATGATAATGGAAATGAAAGACAGTTGGCAAGGCATTGCACGTCAATTCGAATTTTAAGAGTTAAGCGTTTATAAGAAGTGTAAGTTATTTGAAAGGACCCATGTGAGTGAAATATGGAAGTTCGTAGTAGACTTTCCATAAATAAAAAGTGAGATGTGAAATGAAAAATTATTTTTAGAAAGTCTAGTAGGTGGCGTTTATGTAAAAAGGTTTACTCAAATTAGCTTAGGTTTTTATAAAAACTTAAGGTAATATAAGTAATAGGGTAATTAATAAATAAATAAAATATAAATAAAATAATGAATAATAGGGGGGGACGAACAACATATAGAGTTTAAAAGGATTTAGGAGTACTAAATTTGCAAAAGTGGAATTATAGGGGGATTAGGATACCATTTAGATATATTAGAAGAAACCTAGTTCACAAATAACTCCTTCCCTCTCCATCTTGGTCGAAATCACAGCCCCCATAGCCAAATAAATATCGACCTCCATTGTTGATCCAAGGAAAACCTCAAGAATCATTGTTTAGTTTCAAGCATTCAAGGTAAGTATGTTAATCCTATCTAATTTATATATTCATGTAACATTTAATGTGATGGATCTAGGGTTTATAGTATTAATGATATTTAATGATGATAGAATGATTAGTGTTTGATTAGGGTCATGTTCATGCAATTGGTTAGGTTAGATTTGCGTTAAAACTTGATTTAGGGTTGAGCAGAATTTTGGGTCGTGTTAAACGACTGATATCTAGATGATGAAAACGTGTATTGATATTTTTATTGAGCCTATGAATAAGCCAAAAGAATCTACTTTCCATAAAATATGGCCTCGAAAGTTTTTAAGGTCGGGAAGTCATTCAAATGTTGGTTACACTAAAAATTGTCAGATCAGTAAATACAGGTCAGATTTAGGTCATGTTTGTGAGGGTAAAACCTCTACTTAAAAGTGGAATTAAGCTTAGCCCTTCTATAGTAGTTAAGTCCATATGTCTATGGATAATCCTGTAAAAATTAGCCTCTGAAAGCATGTCTAAGTATGGTAGTTAGAGTGATATATTTTGGTGTGCAATTAGATCCGAATTAGGTCAGTTTTGAAGTTTGATTTTATTTGAGGTAGTTACACATGTAAATAATACTTAGGAATCACAAGGTAGTTAATATACTCATAAATGAACATGGGTGATTTTTGGTATAAATTATGAGGGTCATTAAGTAAGGGTTTTGAGCACGTAAAGAGACACTAAAATTCTGCAATTCTGAGTTAATTGTAAGTAGCTAGTGTAAAGTGTTATTGAGATGGTTAAGGTTGGGCATGGTGTCGGGGTGACCCATGATGGTTAACTAAACCCTTAGACATCCATCATATGTGTGTTACATGGACTAGAGCTTTTAGCTTGGTCGCGTGTAACCGTGTTTATTTATTTGTATAGTTGTGTGTTGAGATTTGGAAGCTACGTTTGAGCATTCAGGTGAGTTTCATAGCCCCTCTTTTCTTATGATTTATTAGGGTGGAAATGATGCAAAGTGTTTGGAAATGTTTTGATTACCGTGATAATGTATTGTCAAAGATGCATGGACTATACATGACTATTGTATGTTGTGTGCTACACGTTTGTGATGTGATATTGAGAATTGTGAACTAAGTTAGGGGGGATCACCTACGGGTATCCATGGCCTGTTTAGTGGATGGTACTGTGGCCTAGCGGGCAGGAAGGTTACTTTGAGAGTATCCATGGCCTGGGCTAAGGGGTAACCATAGGGACATTGGTGCGATATGAGACGTCTTGTAGTCGTTTTCCGGTTATTTGTGTGATTGATTGGATTTGCATGTTAGCCTGTATGATAGTTCATTTATTGTCCTGCAATGTTTTCTTTTTTATCACAGTAATTTACAATTGGATTTGATTTTCGTGTCTTAAAAACCTATGACTCTCACCAACTTTATGCTGACGTTTTAAGCATCATTTTCAGGTACACATGTTGAGGATGTTGATGTTAGGAAGAGTAGCTAGTGAGACCGTAGGCTTGCATGCGGAGTCATTCTCCTAGAGATTTTATTTATGTCTTTTGAATTGTTTGCTAGTTGATTGTTCATGGGATGTTTAGACTTTTGGATTATGTTTCCTTGTGGTATGACTTTGCTATCGTAATGCAAGACTCCTTTATCTTGTGTTAGATATTGTCATGGCACATTGTGTCTCATTTGTTTATCTATTTCATTTAGTTCTCTCTATTGTTGACACCATTGTGTTGTGATGATATCCATGATGTTATGCCTCGTGTTTCCGCCTAGGCGGGGTGTGACACCGTGAAACCGTGATGTGGGCATGCACGAAGGAGATCTTTGAATCGCTCCCATGCCTCACAGAATGATTCATTAAATCGTTGTTGAAAATTTGTAATCTCATTTTGGAGATTTGTGGTTTTTAAAGGAGGAAAGAATTGGTTAATGAATTTGGAAACAAGATCTTCCCAAGTCACTATAGAGAGAGGGGGTTCTTTTTCGCGCCATATCCGGGCTGCCCTCTCGATGGAAAACGGGAAAAGCATAAGCTTAATCGACGAATTAGGCACATCTTTATACTTAATCGTCGAAGTAATCTTGTTGAACCAACGAATATGAGCATGAGGATCTTCCTTCTCAAAACCGCAAAATTGCTTAGACGTTACAAGATTGAGTAAATCATGTTTAAGCTCAAAAATCTCCGCTAGAATAGTGGGAATGACGATCGCATCTCCGTAACCCTCGGTGGGTGCTTGGAGCAATTCCGCCATAGTACGTGTATCGGCCATCGTAACTACGGGTTTTTCAACAATAGTCGGATCGACTTGTTGGGAATGTTTTTTATTACGACGTCTTCTGGGAGTTGTTGACGGTTCGACAACTGGACCTGACGAACGAGTGCGCATGCACTAAAAACAACTCTTTTATTAAAAATTAAACACAAAAATTCTTTTTGGCTACCGGAAGTCAAAGGTGCACGGTAGCTCTCTAGAAAAACGCACAAAGAAGCGGAGGAGCGGGTAAGCGCGAAGCATTTTAAAAACCTTCTCCTTTCGGGTCGAAGTTCGTTGGATCAACCCTCCTTATACCTCTCTTATAGTTTGTAATCCTAAAGGTGAGCCGATTTAACAATTGACAACTCGATTTCTTTTGTTGTTTTTTTTATTTTTTTTGGATTTTTGATTACTTTCTAATATTTTTGTATATATATTTTTTATACGAAAATATTCGCAAAAACAAGAATAATTTCCGAGGAAGACCATCACAAAAACAATCTCCAACGATGAACTCTTGAAATTCCGTAACACAGCCCCCCCGCAAACGACCTCAAAAATTGATCGAGTTAATAGTATATATATATATATATATATATATATATATATATATATATATATATATATATATATATATATATATATATATATATATATATATATATATATATGTATATATCTATATATATATATATATATATATATATATATATATATATTTAATATAGATAATATGTATATATATATTTATGCATATATATGATAATAATATATTATATATGTATCACACATATATATATATATGTAATAACACATAAACAATACATATATACACATATATACATACATATATACACATATACATACATATATACACATATATACATACATATATACACATATATACATACATATATACACATATATACATACATATATATATATATATATATATATATATATATAGGTAAATCAGTAAATCACTTTTAACCAAAAGCGATAAACCAATTCACAAATAAAATATAATTCCGGAAGTATCGATTTCGAAAGTAACCCCTTCTAGTCGTTTCCCGGGTCATTTATGTTCCAACGAGGCGTGAATTAAACTTTTTGTTGACGTTTGTTTTAGGGATTTTGAATAGATTAAGATTTTTGATTTGGATTCTAATTTCTACAAATATAAAGCAATTAACAAATAAAAACAAGCAACAATTAAAGCGAATACGAATTAAACAAAAAAACGTTAAAGGGATTCTAGAAACGCAACCTAAAAACCTAAAACTCTAAATTTTAACCTTAGAAATGCAAATTTAATTTTTAAAAGTCCTAAATGATAAAAGAAAATTTTAGAAAAAAGAATTATATTTTTTTGACTTTTATTTAATTTATTATGAATTAAAAACAATTTTAAATTAAAAAATATTATTAAAAATACTAAACAATTTTATAAAAATCTGAAAAATTCAGAGAAAATACTTTTATGTATTCTTAACTTATGAAAAATAAATCTGACTAAACAACTTATCCTAATAAACTGGAAATAAGCTTATAAAAGTTGTAAGCTTAAAACGCCAACACCCCTTTTAAATTAAACAATGCAAAGGGTAAACATGAAGTCCCAAGGGCGCTAGTGGTAGAGGGTGTTGTGCTTAAAATGTTGGATGGTTAAGGTTGAGGTCCAGGGTTCGACCCTGGACTTCCCTATGCTGTCCAATGTTTTTTATTTATTTTTTCTTTTTTCAACACTTAACTAATAAGCTAAGATAAGACTTTTTTGAAAAGACACTTTTTATAAAAAGCACAATTAAGCCAGAAATAAGATAAAAAGAGTGATAGAATACTAAATGAAAATTAGAGTTACTAAATGAACCTGTTTGGATTTTAGGAGCTTTTACTGAGTTAAATAAGCTATAATGAGCACTAAAAAGCTAAAACGGATAATGATTGACCTCTAATAGGCACTTAGACTACAAATAAGCAAACACATCAAGCTGATAAGCACTACAAAAAGCAATAAGACATGAGATTCTAAAGACAGTTTCAAAGTAATTAAGACACTTTTTAAGCTAGATTTAAGGCCTATTAAACACTAAGGATTAAGCTGAAAAGAGAAAATAGATTAAAAGCTTGACTCAGACAACACAATTAAGCAGGAAATAAGCACATTACATAAAAACATAAGCTAGAAATAGATAATGTAAAAGGGCTTATAATACTGATTTTTGCTAAAAGCTTTTATAAGCTAAACCTTAGATCAAATAAGCTTCTAAAACCTCAAATAAACTTAGAAAGCAAAACTAAGCTTAAAATAAGAATCCTTAAAAAAGAAAAATAAGCACAAAAGCAGGAAAATAGCATAAAAAAATAAAGGCAGTATAGGAGATATATGAGCAGTTTAACTAAACAAGCTAAAAGGGCATTTTTAAGCTAATTTTTAAGCTAGAAAACCAATAAGCTAAACCTCAAAAGCTCAAAACAGATTGAGCTTAATGTATAAGCTACTTGTGCTATGAATCTTAAAGCTTAAATCACACTTTTTCTAACTTAGATTCGAGATTGAAAAAGGGCTTTTTAAACTTAGAAAATAGCTCTTATGACACTTAGATAGATTTTAGACCAAAACAAAATTGACAAAAATGACCCTAATTCTAATTGGATGCAATAGATCATATTTGGTTATCTAGAAACACAACTTAAAAGCAAGAACTACAAGTCTAAATCCTAACAGTTTAAAAATCTTTAAAACTAACAGATTTTGGACTATTGAAAACTAAAACCTTAAAACTTGTGAAAACTCTTTTCAAGACTTGATTAAACTAAATCTAAGACAGCTTAATGATGAATCAAAGTTGGTTTTAGGAACAAAATGAGCAAGAGCAGTATTAACTCACGGTTAATACTGCTATGCCAAACACCCCTTTAAAACTCAGATTTGCCAATTTAAACTTGATTAAGACTTTTTAAGCTAAAAATTCTTGAAAACAGATGTTTAACTAAGTATGTTAAGACTTAATAAGAAAATTTAAACTAAAGATAAGCACTTAATCATAAGCTAACCCAATAAGCAGTTTTAAGTCTTTTTAGGACAGATTTAATGAAAAACAAGAACAAAGAAATCTAAGCCATAACAAAGCTCAAGTAAGTAATAAGCAACATTAATAAGCATACAAATGGAATAATAAACACAAAATAAGCACTTCAATAAGCTGAACTATAAATAAGCTATAAAAATAAAATGAGAAATCACTTTTTATTGAATAATCATTGAGAGTACAAATGCTTAGAAAGGTGAAATGCTTATATAAAAAGCTTAAAACAAAGAATTAAACATAAAGCAATAAAGTAAAATGCTGGAAAAGAAAGATTGTAAAAGATGTCAGATCATGATTCTTGCTCGAAATTCTTCTTCTATTTATAAGGCTTTGTGGTGAGGTGAAACCAGCCTAAGTCTTCAATCCATCCAAATCATGCCATATTTGCTTATGGAAAGCAACCAATCAACATTAAAACGCCATTTGACTTTTCCCCAATTCCTTGACGCGTTTTCATTCTAATAAGGAAGCCTTGAGAGTGCCAACCTGGCACTGAGGTGTCAAGATTTGTATGAGAGTGTGTTGAAGGTGTTCGAAGCATTGGAGAAGTGGTCTTGGCATAATTTGGGCCTTCTCGCCATTTTTAGTATTATTTTATTATATTCCAAAATTGGGGGTTAAGGGATAACGGGTGTTAAGGGTTTGTTTGGTTTAAGGACTAATAGTGACTAACGGTGAAAATCCTTAAGGACTGGTGGTGTAAAAGGCTTAACAGGGATATGGTTAAGCAGGTATTGGGCCGGTTTGGTGTTTTGGGCTTTTAATGATATAAGGCTTAAGTATTATGTGTTAATGGGCTAATCCGGCCTATTAACATGGGTTGGGTTGGCCCACTAAGATGCATACGCCTTCGACTTCAGTTTTTCCCGCTCTTTCCAATCTTGTGCTTGGTTTTGTCCGTTTTTGGCTTCGTTTTTGTCTTTTTGTGAATATCCATTACCTGCACAGTGAACAACACAAAACAAGCATATATTTGGCATTTTATGTCCGTTTTTGGTTATTTAAGCTCGTTTTATTGAAAAAAAGGTATGTGTATTTAAGCACATACCAGAGATCTTCATCAAAAGATTTTTTTAAACAAATCAACACTAGCGGTGACGCCCTATGAGTTAGTTTCAGATCTGTACTCGTTGTTCTCGAACCAATGTATGATTACTATTTTTTATGGTTTCTTTCAAACTAATGTTAATGACTTTTTGTATACTAATTTTACTTTTCGTTAATATATTTCTATAACAGAACTACTATGACGAGTCGGTCTCATCAATAAGTTATTTGATTTCATGTTCAAATACGCTTTGTTCAAGAGCCCCCACGACATATACCTAGAGATATCTCGAGGGTAAAGCTACCACTTTATGCCTCAACTTTTTTAGGCTTCCAAATTCTAAGCGCCTATATATATCTCGAGTTTTATGCTTACTATTTTATCTCTGATATTCTAAGATTTATTGAAGTATATGACACAACACGTAAATACTTAATAATATGAATTGAATAAAAAAATGCAAGACCGAAATGAAAAAATACTACAATTTGGGGTGTTAAAAAATATCCATGTTCGGATATTTGAAATTTTGATTGGAATTGATTCGAAAATTGAGATGTATGAATTTTCACTTTGGAACACATAAAAGAATTTTACAAAAATTCAAAATATTTAGATACCTAATTTTTGGATATTCGGATACATAAAACCATTATCGAAATTTTAGATATCTGAAATTTTTAGATCATAATTTCGCTTTGGGCCTCCGAAGGACATGAGACGGCCTTGTACAAGTACCAAGAAGCTTAGTGCAGCTACAAACTCTATGATGGTAGTGGCACTGAAGCATCAGGTAACTGTGTTTCTGATGCCATCCATTTAAACATAAATGAAACATCACATGTTTTACCCAACATTTTCTTTGAGTAGTAATTTAGTACGCCTCCACCTTTTCTAAATTTTATATTTTATTTTAGAAGAATGTTATTTATTTATTTATTCAACATGTGTAGCACATCTGTAGCACAACCCCATGAAGGACTTGACGATGTATTCGGATTTGGCTGACAGAATTTTTCTGTTATCGACCAACTATATTCTCAAGGGATCGCTCCTCAAGCATTCTCCCATGGTCTAGCTGGAAGTGACAGTGTCACTGGTGTGGGTTTATTGTTAGTTACCCACATGTGTCGAACATAGTGTATAAACTTGGAGTGCATATATGTAAACGGTCAAACCTTGCCGATTAATCAATCTACATGTAAGCAAGGAAGAACCAAAAATAATTCATAAAAAAATTTGGGATACGTGGCTAGAGGAGCTTACGTGTATTTTTTAAATGTTGTAAGTACAAGATCAAAGTTTTCGTCTAATCTATGTTTTGTGAAACAACCCTTTTATGTGTTAATACTCTTGACAAACTATTTAGGTAATTTTAAAACTTGTTATATTTTTTATTGTTGGTATCACTTTTGTTGTTTAAGATTACAAAGGCGGTTCCATACTTTTTACAACCAACATCACTTACAAAAGCAAACAAAAAATTAAGTTATTCCTAGGCACCGGTTAAACACAACCTAGGTCCGCCTCTATGTCTGGTATGGCTCTCTTAATCTCGAAATGCACCATGTAACTTATTACATTAACTATTTATTATTTATTTCTCAATGCATCCATTTGTGTATAATACCTAATATTAAAATTAGTTTTGTTTGTAGGCTCTACTATGCAAAAGTTCTTTTGGGATCTTCATCAAAAGATTTTTTTAAACAAATCAACACTAGCGGTGACGCCCTATGAGTTAGTTTCAGATCGTGTACTCATTGTTCTCGAACCAATGTATGATTATGGATTTTTATGGTTTATTTCAAACAAATGTTAATGAATTTTTGTATACTAATTCTACTTTTTGTTAATATATTTCTATAACAGAACTACTATGACGAGTCGGTCTCATCAACAAGTTATTTGATCTCATGTTCAGATACACTTTGTTCAAGAGCCCCCACTACATGTACCCTGAGATATCTTGAGGGTAAAGCTACTAAAGCTACCGCTTTAGGCCTTTAACTTTTTAAGGCTTCCAAATTCTAAGCGCCTATATATATCTCGAGTTTTATGCTTACTATTTTATCTCTAATTTTCTAATATTTATTGAAGTATATGACACAACTCGTAAATACTTGATAATATGAATGGAATAAAAAAATGCAAGACTTGATCTAAATGACATGAAAAAAAGACTAGAATTTGGGGTGTTAAAAAATATCCATATTCGGATATTCAAAATTTTGATTGGAATTGATTCGAAAATTGAGATATATGAATTGTCACTTTGGAACGCATTTAAGAATGTTACAAAAATTCACAATATTCGTATACCTAATTTTTGGATATTCGGATACATAAAACCATTATCGAAATATTAGATATCTAAAAATTTTAGATCATAATTTTGCTTGGCCTTCAAAAGACACGCGACGACCTTGTATAAGTACCAACAAGCTTAGTGCAATTACAAACTCTATGATGGTAGTGGCACTAAAGCATCAAGTTACTATGTTTCTGATGCCATCCATTTAAGCATAATTGGAACACAAAATGTTTTACCCACCATTTTCTTTAAGTGAATATTCAATACGCCTCCACCTTTTCCAAATTTTATATATGATTTTAGTAGAAGGTTATTTAGTTATTTATTTATTCAACATATGTAGCACATCTGTAGCACAACCTCATAAAGGACTTGACAGTGTTTTCGGATTTGGCTGGCAAAATTTTTCTGTTATCGATCAACTATATTCTTAAGGGGTCGCTCCCCAGGCATTCTCCCATGGTCTAGCTGGAAGTGACAGTGTCACTGGTGGGGGTATATTGGTAATTGGCTACCCACATGAGTCGAACATAGTGTATACTCCACTTGTTCCATATGTGTAAGTGTTCTTTTGATACCATTTTGTCGTTGTATCTTTATTAACCTTAAATGTTCTTAATGCTAAAAGAATCACTATGACATATAATTTGAGAGTCTTTAGTTATTAATGTATACCAACTCATTAATATGTCACTGCATGCTTTCAGGATATATTTTGGTATAAACTTGGAGAGCATATATGTAAATGGTCAAACCTTACCGATTAATCAATCTACGTGTAAGCAAGGAGTAACCAAAATTGGCTCATACAAAATTTGGCATACCTAGCTAGAGGAGGTTACGTGTATTTCTTCGATGTTGTAAGTACAAGATCATAGTTTTCGTTTAATCTATGTTTTGTAAAACAACCCTTTTATGTGTTAATACTCTTGACAAACTATTTAGGTAATTGTCATACTTGTTAAATTTTTTATTGTTGGTATCACTTTTGTTGTTTCAGATTACAAAGGCGGTTCCGCACTTTGTACAACCAACTATTATAAACGAGAATCAATGTTGTGGAAAACTAGAATGGGGTTGAATAGTTTTACCAATTTAAATTATATTTTCAAAACTTATATGTGACATCCTGAAAATATAGACAAGTAATAATAAATAATAGTAAGACAAGACAATAAATAAAGAATGGAAAGATTAAACCGATGCAAGAGTGTTTATAGTGGTTCGGCCACAAGAACTCCTTTTCTCACCCTACTCCACTCCCGAGTACCCAACTCGAGAGTTCCAATGAACTATGCAACAAGCTCCTTCACCGATGGAGAACCGTTACAACGTTGCTTACATTTTTTCTGGTACTAAGCTAAATTATGAGTTCTAGTTTGAGGTAGCACTAACCTAACGTCGCTTAGACTTTTTTTGATACAAAGCTAAATACAGAGTTCTAGTTCACGATAATACAATAATATATATAGTGGTACCTCTGTGTATAGTGTGTGACCCTATAGGCTCTCATGTTCTGCCATTATAATTATTTATATGACACGAGCATAACTCAACTGGCTCCCTATGCGTCACGTCAATATATAATCACAGTAATTATACTAGCAAGGTTATTAGCGTCTAGCAATACGCCAATGCCTCCAGATATATATATGAGGATAGTTTCTTAAACATCTTATATTAAATGGTGTAGATATCAATCATCCTTTTGTTGCAGATACTATGTTGAACATTTGACATGGATCATAAGTTATTCTTATGTTTAACAATTCTGTTTCTCGATATAGACATTGAACTAGATTACCAATTTAATTAAGTGTCATCTTAATTACATTTAGGTGCGGCCACACATACATCTGTTCAAATCATCGAGTTGCCTAATAGTATCTATCTCCATAACATGTGGAGGAATAAATCCTATTTTGACTGCACGTATCCCTTATGTGTTTCATATCCCTCTTGAAAATAGCCTTTATAGCAGCCTTCAATAGGTCAGCGTTGAACCATATCTAAGATTGACATTACACACACACAAAACCTACTTGCATCTCAAGTCTGAGGATGAAAAGGACATAACACACTGTGAGATTCACTATTGATGCCGATCCATGTACCACAAAGATCCATGTGCAAAAGATAAAGTTTCTCTTGGTTGGTGTCTTCAGATTTAGGTTTGTGGGGTTTCTTCTTGCTTTTGCCCATTGTACAAGCAGAACACAGATGACCCTTTTCAAATTTAAGCTTAGGGAGACCTCGAACAAGACCGTGTCTAGCTAAATGGTTGATTGAACCAAATATCTCCAAGAGACAGAGTATACAGATTGTTGCCTCGAGATCCAGTTAATAGATCAACACCTTCTAAATTACGAATGAAGCATGTGTGTTGACGAAAAGCAACTTCAAGGTTCGAATCACAAAATTGCCCAACAGAGAATAAGTTGTGTCCAAGTACTTCCACGTAGTAAACTCTTGATATCGTAACATGTTGGGAATTAAGTACTCTAGACTTAATTATGTTAGTAATACAGTTAGTTCTGCTAGTACACATGTTAGTACTGGTAGAAGAGTTAGCATAGTTAGTACTGGTAGTGTATTATAGTTAATACTGTCAGTATAAAGATGTTAATACTGATAGTTAAAGTTAGTACTGTTATGTTATAGTTAAGTCTGCTTATGCAGAAGTTAGTTAGAGTTAGAGATATGCATGAGATATCTTAGGAAAGGATATGCATTATCTCTATACGCGTTTTGTAAAGCCCATTAGGGTTTCCTTGGTGTATAAAAGGAACCCTAGGCATAGTTAGAAGATATAGATCTATAGAGATCAATTAGCAATCATAGTTTGTAACCTAGTAAGATTCAAGTTATAATACAAAGGTTGAGTTTGATAAAAGATCTCTTATGTTTGATTAATACTGTTCTTCTTAGCATTGTTGATTAGTTTCCGCATAATCAATAGTTTTTAATCAGTGTTTCATTATTGTTGCTTTGGATTTATCTAAAGTAACAAACCTTTGCAAGCTAAAGGTTCAAGATCTATTCAGTAAGGGATCCAACAAGAACCTTAAAGTTTACGAGATGATCATCAAGAAAGATTCTGAAATAGTCAAAGCTTAAGGAGAAATGAGATCTTTTGCTTTAAAGGCTAAGAAGGAATCTAGTGATGAATAATGTTTGACCTTCCGGAAGTGAAGACGAAGAGTACGCCATGGCGGTTAGAGACTTCAAGAAGTTCTTCAAGAGAAGAGGTAGATTTGTAAGACAACCACGGAATGATAGAAAGACGTTCCAAAGAAGCCGAGATGACAAGAATGGCAAAAGTGATAGGAAGTGTTTTAGATGTGGTGATCTAAATCATCTTATCAGAGAATGTCCAAAACCACCAAAGGAAAAGAACCAAATAGCATTCGTCGGAGGTTCTTGGAGTGATAGCGGTAAAGAAGATGATGAAAAGGATAAAGACGAGACATGTCTCATGGCTCAAGCATCTAGTGAGGTATGTTCTGAATCCTCTTACTTTAGTGATGAAAACTCATCAATATATGACTTTGTTTTAGATGGTAAGTATGATAAATTATGCAAGACGAGTCTAAAAATAATCACTACGAATAAACATTTAAAAATGTTAGAAACAAGCTAGAAAAGAAACTTAGTGAATTAAAAGAAAAATTGTCTAAACTCGAGAAAAACAAGGGAGTTGATCTCGAATGTACAAAGTGTCAAATACTTAAAATCGACAACGAAAAACTT